>JAXGGA010003865.1:0-96161 GCA_038373865.1 Uloborus plumipes
TCTATCGTACTTTTCTAATTCTTCATAGCAGAAACAGAATGTCTACAAGACAGAATGTCTTCAATTTTCAGCAGAAAACGTTTAAGGCTTCGACATTCCTTTCGAGGAGTACAATTTGTGAAAGAACAAATATCAAATAATTCGTCAAGTATCTAGTTGTGCACTCTTC
Source organism: Uloborus plumipes (assembly GCA_038373865.1). Classification (NCBI taxonomy): domain Eukaryota; kingdom Metazoa; phylum Arthropoda; class Arachnida; order Araneae; family Uloboridae; genus Uloborus; species Uloborus plumipes. The sequence goes on from JAXGGA010003865.1 coordinate 170, forward strand.
TTTTATTTCACGTTTGTTTAAAGTTACGGTATTTTCCAGATTTAATTCGGTAAAATGATTTGTTCATAATGATTTTTGTGGAAGCAGAGTTGAAAAATATTATACTGACAGCTTATACTGATTTAGCTGTTTCATGCTGTATTCTTTAAATATTTATAGGAACACAAAGATGCATTCATTTTCTTTATATGTTCATTAAAGACATTTTAAAATATAGCAACCCAATTGAGGCATTAATAACATGACATTTTCTGAAAATTTCGTTCTTATTTCTGTACTTCCCGTGATATGTATCCCAATGAAGATACAAAGAAGAAATTTTTGTTTTTTTAAAGTATTTTTCCAAGACTGTCCTCAACTTTTTGTGCACTGCTTGTGTTTACAGCTAAAAGAAAAAGTATTACAAATGAATTGAACGAAATAGCACAAATTTTAAAGCATAAAGTAATTAAAAAATACATTTGATAGTACTTAATTACTTTGTATTTTCAATGCACTTTGCAGAGATTCTTCACGCTATTTACTTTGGAGTTAAAAAAAATATTGAACGTATTTTTCTACCGTTTCGTTACTACGATTATTTTTAACCACGTACTGTAAGCATCAAACATATGTTCAATTTCCTTCAAAGTTTTAAAGTCAGTGCTTTGCAAATTTCTCTTCAAAACGAGTTTTAACAATGGTATTAAGTTAAGAGCCAAAAGTTCACGACAACGAAATCCACTATCTTTTCTTTCATATTTGGCAATATTCCTTGTCGAATAAATAAGAAGGAATAAATGCTCTGCAAATATAGCCGCATTCGCTATATACAAACACAGTGAGGCTCAGTTGTCCTTAGGTCCAAATAAGCGCATTGGTATGCGAGAGGCTCTTGTGCCGGACAGTGCTTTGGGGAGTAAAATATTCTTTTTTTCTTGATATTCGTCTAGTTTCTGTACCAGAGTTTTCCTTTAGCATTTTGAAATGTAGTGATTTACATTTCAAGGAAAAAAAACTTTTGTGTACATTTCCTTTTTCAAAATTCTGTTGCAGCGGCCCATAAGATATAGTACCTCTGGCAACAGAGAATTGCTCTTTCAAGTACTTTATATGCAGCTCCATGCTTTGAGAAAGTTGTATTTTGAAATACTTCAAATGTTCCATGAGAATTTGAGAATTTCGTTTCTAGTATATAGAGATAACTATTAAATAAGGTATGGCCAGTCAGTGGATTTTTTTTTTTTTTTTTGCTACGATAGCTGTGAGCATTTTATTAGCGAAAAATAATGACAGGACCGTTATTTCGAATTTTTCCAGGGGGGGGGGGGCAAAGGGTGTATACACAATGTAAATTTGCCAAAAAATGGTAAAAAACACGCCTACTTACATGTAACTACATTGATTTCCCGAAGTCAGGGGGAGGACAATTGACCGCCCTGAACCCTGAAATGACGGGCCTGAATAATGATATTTTAATTTTTGACGCGTTTTGTTGCGATGTTTGCCCATCTGTAAGTGCGTCACACACACACACACACACACACACACACACACACACACACATATATACAGGGTGTCCACTCCAATCGTGGACCAATAGCTAATTTCTAAACCGTTAGAGATACGCATATAGTTTATTTAGGAAAAAATCTCCAAATTATGAAAGGAATTTTGGGTCTATTCAATGTTTTTCAAAAAATCAAATTTTGAAAGAGTTACGAAATTTAAATTTTTATACAGCCCCCCAGTCCTATCGATCATATTTAGTAAAACATTCTTGACACTGTAACGTTTAAAACTAAAAAAAAATCACTCCTCTACCACAAAAATTGACCGAGTTATGACGTTTTGAAAAATCAAGATTTTGCATTATTTCATGACGTCATCGAGAGATCACTTAAGGGACCGTATGCGAAATCCTTCAAAATCTTGATTTTTCAAAACGTCATAACTCGGTCAATTTTTGTGGTAGAAGAGTGATTTTTTTTTAGTTTTAAACGTTACAGTGTCAAGAATGTTTTACTAAATATGATTGATAGGACTGGGGGGCTGTATAAAAATTTAAATTTCGTAACTCTTTCAAAATTTGATTTTTTGAAAAACATTGAATGGACCCAAAATTCCTTTCGTAATTTGGAGATTTTTTCCTAAATAAACTCTATGCTTATCTCTAACGGTTTAGAAATTAGCTATTGGTCCACGATTGGAGAGGACACCCTGTATGTATGTATCACGTTAACTCAGAAGAAACGGTTGAACATAGAACGTTTACAGGATCTGTATTACATTTAGTTGCACAATTCCTTTTTCGTTGCTATCGGCATTTCCAAAAGCGCTTTTAACTCTGTTTTCCTGTCAAACCAATTTGTGACGATGGATAAAGGGATGGCTTGGAGAATGTGCCTTAATATTTCCCATTTAAGTACTTTCTCCAAGACATCCCTTTATCTCTCTCCACGACTAGATGAATATTTTGAGTCAATTAGCGAATTGTGACACACACCTCACCCTTTTTGTTTTATTACTTTACACTGTAAAACATGAACGTTGTTTTTACAGTACAGTAAAACTAATTTTATAGTAGTAAAACTGTAAAAATTGCTAATTTTGCAATAGTAAACTGCAAAATTGCTAACTTTACGCTACTAAGCTGTAAAATTGCTAATTTTACAGTAATAAACTATAAAACTGCTAATTTACTCTTTGTTACCGTGTGTTTTATAGTTTTAAACTAGAACCTCTGCTGCCAGTATTATACTGTTGTTTTTATAGTATAATACAGCTACATTTTACGGCAATAAACGGTAAAATTGCTAGTTTTCCAGTTTATTACTGTGCATTTTACAGTTTTAAATTAGAACCTCCCATATGCCAGAATTATACTATAAAAACTACAGTTCACTTTTTGCAGTGTAGTGTCGTTACCCACCATGGTTTTACCCACGGTAGAAATCTGATGGGAGTTACCTGTGTGCCTATTGTTACAGCAGTCACTCTCAGCCAGGCAATGTTTTTATGACTTATGAATTATAAATGAGTAAGTTTGAAAGTATCTGGTATAGTTTTCAATTAAAGCATACTACGTAATCTTATCAATTGACACTGTTAACGTAGCAGGAAAAAAAAAGAATAGAAATGCTAGTAGAATCAAGGCCTTTAATTTCCAGTGGAACCTTTAACAATTCTTGCCCGGTACTGTTGCTTTGCGGATAGCCGTAATTGAGACAAATTTTTAAGGTATAAGGTGTTTATAAATTATTTCACTCATAAAGAAAAGCAATTGAAAAAAAAACCCTTTAGATTTAGACATAATACTTTTTAAATTTCTATCCTTATGTGATAAACTTTTTACTACTGCTTTAACAAACTTGTGTACCACGTGTGCTCTTTTTAGCCTACTTTCCCGTTAAAAATAAAAGAAACGAAAAAAGCATTAAAATTGGCTTAATGCATCTAAAAAATGTCGCCAAGTCCAAAAAATGTCGCCAAGTCCAAAAAATATCGCCAAGTAAAAAAAATATCGCCAAGTAAAAAAAAGTCAAAAATAAACAAAAAAAATGAAATAAATATCGAAAAATTAAAAATTTGAAAGTAGGGTATTGAGATGGGGAATTTGTGTGTCTGTCGGTCGGTCTGTCGGTCGGTCTGTCGGTCTGTCTGTCCCCCCCTAATAACTTTTGAATGAACATTCCGATTTGGACAAACTTTTTTTTGTTGGAAAGATCTCGGCGAGTACAGCTCATTCCCATATTTGATTTTTTGATTTGAACAATTTTTGGTTCAACTTTGAGCCGTTCAAATAACCGGTCCCGCGATACTAACTTTTGAATTAACAGTCCGATTTGAACAAACTTTTTTTTGTTCGAAAGATCTTTTCAAGGATACTTCATTCCCGTACCTACATTTTTGATTTGAACAATTTTTTCGTTCAACATTGAACCGTTCAAAAAAGCTCTCACACCTAATAACTTTTGAGTGAACAGTCCGATTTAAACAAACTTTTTTTTGTTCGAAAGATTTTGGCAAGGATGCTTCATTACCGTATTTAAATTTTCAATTTGAACATTTTTTCGTTCAACATTGAACCGTTCAAACAACCTTTCCCCACCTAATAACTTTTAAGTGAACCGTCGGAATTGAATAAACTTTTTTTTGTTCGAAAGATCTCGGAGAGGCTCCTTCCCATATTTCACTTTTCAATCTGAACAATTTTTCGTTCAATGATGAACCGTTCAGAAAAAATTTTAACATGAGCGCCTACGGAGAAATTTAAATTGAATGTTGATTCTGAACTTCAAGGCGGATTTCCTTCAAACTAACTTTGTAAGAAAATGGTTTTGATAAATAATGTATTGTAAAGTACTTTTCTGAATAATCTTCTGTGAGGACTCTGATTCCGACTCCGACTCCGCAGACATGGCGGAAATGCAGGCTCAGAAAAAAATGACTGACTGGGCAGACGATTTTTTGTTTATTTATTTATTTGTTTTGTTTAATTTATTATTATTATGATTTTTTTTTTTGGCAGACGATATTTTTTTTTTTTTTTTTGTTAACAAAAATTTTTCATTCACGAGAGCATTTTATTCTTTATTTATATTTAACAACTGGCAACGGATTAAAAATGAAATTCAAGACATTTTATTAACGAACGAGTTTTTTTTTTTCTTTCTTTGATAAAATGTGTTTTGAAGTTCTTCGTACTTTTATTTTATTTGTTTATTTTTTTTTCTTTTGAAAACGATTGTGGAATTTTTCTACGGAAGAACTATAACAGTTACATTCTTTAAAAGGTGCGACAAAACTTAATTGACTCGTTTATTTAATTTTTACGTGTCTATTTCATCTGATGAGAGGGGTATATTTTGCTTTTAGAAATCAGCTTTAAGTGCTATAGAGGTATGTTTGACATAATTTTCAGTTTCAGATAATCAAGAGAATATTGATCAGATGCTACAATGCCGATTTCGATGTACGGGAAAGTAGGCTCGTTTAGTTCTTGACAGAACTTCTTGTTGTAATTCTGAAAAGATATTTCGGCAATATTCAACTTTGCAGTGGCATTTGAGCAGCTAGAATTTAACTTCTACATGTTGAGCCGTAACAGCCCTAAAATGAAAATAAAGTGCCGTATTAGTACGGGCAATATATGTAAAAACCGAGAATTCTTGAAAAGGAAAACTGCCTTCAAGGAAAATCTTCAAGGAAAACCGATGATCCTTTATATGTACCTTCAGGACCAGAGTATTTATCGAACTTCTGTTACCAATGATATCGTCTCCATTACTATTTTCTGTAATATTTTAATTATGGACAAGAGTGAGAACAGTTTGTCATTGACAAACCTCCACAGGTAAAAGAAGGCACCGAGTTTTTTCTTTCATAGACACCGTTTTCAATTTCCAATGCTAGTGCACAATATATCACTTTGGCCGCCACCGTACCAAGCAGAACAAACGTTGTGTGATAACTATTGAAAGAAAAGAATTATACATGACTTTGAAGTAATTCACTTAAATGAGTTTTCTTTTTCAATGCAAGAATTTTTAAACATTTTGTATGCTTCTCAATCCTTGAAACCGGTGAAAACAGCCACATTTGTCAGATTTATATCATTTTGCCTCTCTAATTTCTGGTCAGTTAAAAATTGACAAAGATACGTTAAATATGCACTAGAAGTAACCGAATCTGGAAACAAATACCATTTAGTTATGAGTAGCAAATATATATATATATAGTTTGCTTTATAAATTGCATATTAAGAAATTTTAAGGGCAACACATAAAATATTTGCACAACATAAGTTAAATAAACTAGCTTGCACTGCAATGAAATTGCTCATAAATCATTTTGTTTACAGTAGCACTAGCCCTTAGATTGATAATGAAAAAATGAGGTAATTCAGGTCACAATAAAAAAAACACTTAGTAACATAAATATGCCCGAAAGCAAGCACTGAATTGCAAAGAAATGTATTCATGAAATTTTTACTTTTATTCAATAAAATACACCTCGAGGTAAAAGTTTCTCATATGAAATATATTTCCTTTGTTTATGGTTCCTATTTGCTAAGAAGTAACTCTAAAAAAAATCTCTTTCAAAATAGAGAAGAGAGATTACGTGAAACATTCCGATCCAAAGAAAAAGTTCGACTAATGTAAAGAAATATTTGTCGGTTTTCTTCAACACATTTATATAAATGTGCTTTATTATTTTTTTACAAGAATAAAACATAAATTTGCTTTCACAACAGAAATGACATTCTTGATGTTGAGAAAGTAAATATGCTTAAAAAGTTGCCTTGTTTAAAAAATGGAAATATTGTAGATTATTTAGCTTCCTGTGAGCTTTGACAACTCAAAGACTCAATGAGTTAAAGTTGAAGTGCCCTGAAGATAACACACAAAAAATTGTTCCTAAAGCTGACATCTTTAAATAAAACAAATATTTAAAGCACTAATAATCTTCTAAGATAATTCAGAATGATTTTTTCTTTCTTCTTAAGAACCCCTTAAAAAACCTCTTCATCTCTTTTTTCTTAAAAAAATTGATAATGCTTTAAATATTTGTTTTAAGGTGTCAGCTTTAGGGCATTTTTAATTAAATGGACTCGTTTTCAATATTTTTCCGGCGTCGTAACATGTTAACAAATAATAAATAACAATAAAATATGAATCATGGTAAACTGCTTTTGTTTCAGCCATGGACAAAATACCATTCACTCTGTTCTACTAAGAAATATGTAAGCCACAATTTTAAAATGATTCATGTCTAATATTCGAAAAACCCTACGCCGTTATAACATTTTATGATAGTGGTACCACAGAAAATGACATTATGTAATCAAAGTAAAACATACTTGTGGAAGGAAATGCAACTTATTGCAGTTTTGTGTGGTATAAGATTTGGATTTATGATATATATGTCAAGGAGATACGACAACGTGGCTGGAATATTTTATTTGCTTGATAGCGAGGCCTTTGATAACTTAGGGTTTATTCAATGGTATTTTTGCTATATACTGAAACAAACTCAGAATATAAATTTCATTTTGGAACAATAGGTCTACAGAATCTGGATCGCTAAAAATACTTGTATTACGTAAGTTTCTTGACAAAAAAAGGCAAAAAAGTTTAAATTGTATAGGCTGAAGAATATACGGAGCAGGATATAGTTACAAATCCATAAAGTTTCATTATTTGTGTGCAGTTATTAGGATATATAATTAACATAAATTCTTCTAAAGCATAATGCGTTTTTAACGGCAACGTCCATTTAAGCTTTCTCCAAAACATTAAGACGCAACTACATTTCAAATTAAAAATTTTTCTGATTCTATTTAATATAAATTGAGTTGTAGCTTTCTTTAAATTGTTGTTTTCCTTAAATTAATAGTTATTACTTTAAGAAAACTAGATTTTTATCTGTAAATTTTAATGCGCTCTGTTTTGCAGTGTATATAAAAATATTGCCCTAATTACAGCATGGCCCGTACAAGATATACCTAAAACAATTAAGTAATAAAAAGAGCATCACAGAGTTCTGTTCCTATTCCATACACACGTTATTTTCGGAACAAAGTAATAGGTTAAAACTTACACATGAATTAAACATTTATTTATAAAATCGTGTTCCTATTCCAGAAACATGAATGAGAAAAAATTATAAAACACAAAAAGTGACGTTAGAATGATTACTGTGCTCTTCTATTCATCTGTTTTTAGGTAGTAGAGTAGAACAGGGATGTTTAGCATTATTACGGGGAATGTGACACTGGAGTAAGTTGTAAGGTGCCGCTTATGAGAGGGGCTTAATTCTAAACTAGTCAGACGAAAAGAATTATCACAGTCGCACAGATGCTGATTGCTTTTTAATCCTTGAGCTGTTTGCAACAGCTGTGCAAGGCTTGCAAAAGCCTGGTAGTCCCATAAAATTCACAATATAAACAACAGTTCTTCCCTTCTTCATCATTATCTTAGGCAAGTTTATGCGTATTTGTGTTTAGCATCTTTCAATTTCTTATTTAAATTAACTCATTTTGCCTTATTTTTTTCCTAATTCCACTTATTTCGCATTGCCACTCTTTCTGCCTCATTCATCATTAATCTAGGAGGTTTTTTGGGGTAAGATTTTCTGTATTAAGGAGAAATACTCCAGTCCTCATGAGTTAAAGTTTTCCAACTGACTCCTAACAAACTCTTCTGCTCATGCCTGGCACCGCTTTTCAGAAATTCATCGTCATAAAATTTAAAATAGACTAATTGATTAATCAAATGTTTTCTCATTTGAATTCTGATAACCACATTGGTGTTTAAAAAAAAAGAAAAAAGGAAAAAAAAAAAAAAAAACAGAATGGTTTTGATTTAAACTGCGAACTACTTTAAAAATTCTTTTTACTTCTGCACAAAAAAAAAAAAAAAAAAAAAAAAAAAAAATGATACATAGGAATACCTTTTAATCCATTTTGCGTTTCTGGGACGTCAATGTGGAGCAGGGCCCTAAGTGTCCCGAACAACAGCTTTTATGCTCGGAATTTCAGGTTGTTTCTGTTTTTGCATTTTTGAATTCGATAATACAAGTACCCTTCACAATTTAAAATGGATTTAACCGCAACCTGTTTCAACCGACTTCATTCTTTTCTACTGCTGCCGTGACTCTGATGGAGGTTTTTAAGGAATACTGATTTTGTTCTAATGCATATTTTCAGGGACCGTTGTAGTTGTTTTAACCGATATTTTTGTGAATTGTTGTGAATTATTCCGGAAGCGATTTCTCGAAACTGCTGTGTTTTTGCTATATGAATTGTAAAAGACTCTGGTTAGAAAACGTGGTTGCAAACTTTTGTGCTTGTGTTTGAATTAAATATGTAAATGAAATGGGCGAATTTTATGTGACTGTTCTTAAGTTTTTATAGAAATTTGTATCAAGCAACTCCTTTTTAATCCTTGACTTGTATGCAATACACCGCCAACTCGTTCATTTCGATCCATGGACTGCAGTCCATGAATCGAAATGAATGAGTTGGCGATGTATTGCATGTTTCTGCCTTAGCCCTCGCTTAGGGGCGGTTACTCACTGCTTTATACCTTGACTTGTAGTTTGTGTTAACATCTATTTTGAACACAACTAGCTGCGTAGCCCGGCGTTGCACGGGCTGTAATGTAGTGAAGGCAGTTTGAGAAAACTACTCGCCACCAAGGCGGCTCGCCTTTAAAGAAATGAGGAAAGTTTAAACAGTTTACTCGCCGTCAAGACGGCTCGCCTTTACAGTAGCGAGGAAAATTTCAATTCACTACTCGCCGCCAAGGCGGCTCGCGTTTAAAGTACCAAGGAAAAGTTTAATAAACTACTCCCCGCTAAAGCGGCTCGCTAAAAAGCTTTCCTGCATCAAAGAATCAATCGAATTATTTGCACATGCTTCCTCAGAAATAAAGACGATGTCAAGTAGCGCATACTTAGCACTCTCCTTAAATTACAAATAAAATTCCTTTCCAAAAACAATTATTTCCAAACCGCTTTCTTCCTGTAAAATTAATTGCAAAATTCTAAACGAAAAAGTTCTTTTAATATTTGGATCGAAGCCAGAAAAAGTCCCTTCTAAAAACAGCAATTGCAATTTTATTTAAAAACACATTTTCAAAATGGTACCTGAGAAAAAATATGTCATTAATAATTAGAATAAAAACAATTGTTAGAACTTTGTTATAACACGTATTCAAAATGACAATGAAAAAAATAACAGTCTTTCATTTTAAAAAGTTCAACTTAATTAACGTTTTAATTCAAAATCGCAACGGAAAGAAATAAATATCTTGGAATTTTAAATAGTTCAATAATTTAATTAACGTTTTAATTCAAAATGGCAACGGTAAGAAAAAATGTCTTGGAAGTTTAATCATTAATTAGGCTTAATCGCTTTAAATTTGACTACTTATTAATTAAACATTCGCTTTAAATTTGACTACTTATGGATCGCAGCCAGAAAAAGTCCCTTCTAAAAACAGCAATTGCAATTTTATTTAAAAACACATTTTCAAAATGGTACCTGAGAAAAAATATGTCATTAATAATTAGAATAAAAACAATTGTTAGAACTTTGTTATAACACGTATTTAAAATGACAATGGAAAAAAATAACACTCTTTCATTTTAAAAAGTTCAATTTAATTAACGTTTTAATTTAGGGCCGAATTCAAGTGAAACACCATTGCAGTCGCTTCGAGGCGATCGCATATTGCAACCGCTACTGTAAGTCGAATTCAAGTGAATTCGTTTCACTTGAATCCAAATTTTGGAATTTGCGATTGCATTGGTGAGTTGCGATCGTCCGTGTTTCACTTGAATTCCTGCCTTAAAATCGCAACGGAAAGAAATAAATATCTTGGAATTTTAAATAGTTCAATAATTTAATTAACGTTTTAATTCAAAATGGCAACGGTAAGAAAAAATGTCTTGGAAGTTTAATCATTTATTAGGCTTAATCGCTTTAAATTTGACTACTTATTAATTGATATCTTCGCTAATTAAAATCGTATAATTATATAGATTGAAACTAATGAAGCCTGAAAAATTACCTATCTATCGGTACCTGGTTCGACTTTCAGTTCATTGGCGTTCAGGAGAAATAAGCGTGACATAGATAGTTAGAAAGATACTCAGTTTTTAATATAAGTAGATAGTTTGGGGTGAGAAATAAAAAGGTTTTAAAAGAACTGAAAAACTTTTTATCCGACCCACTGGAATAATATTTTTGTTTTTCTACAAAAACCAAATAAACGACGACAATTTTACCTCACTAACAATTGTATTAACTCAGGTTACAGGAAAAATATAAAAATACGATTATAAGTGTTTTGTTTATGGACATCCACTAATTTTAAAATTTTCCCATGTTAAGTTCGGCCATTCTTTAAAAAATAAAATATACACGTTATTCCGTTACATTGTTCAATGTCACCCATTAAATCATTCTACTGATAACATTTCAAATAGGATGTTCAGTTAAAAGCATAAACTATTTTCAAGCAGGGAGTTTGCGAGATAATAGTTTATTTTTATTTTTAACTACCAGTAAATTATCAGATGAATGACTTATGAAATGTTTAATCTTTTGTTAAGTCAATTAATGGCTTAATCTTTTTCAATGTTCCGAAATATTTTAATCTAAATCTTTACTCCTTCATCGATTGCATATAATTTTTCTTGAAGTAAAATATTTTGACGTCAGATAATATTTTCTTGTCTTAAAAATAAAATCAAGATGCTCTGAAATAAGCGCTTATGACAATAGATAAGCTCTGCAGAAATTCTTCGAAGCTTTTAACGTGTCAAGGAAATTTTTTTCTGGGGCAGACTTTATTCCAGTAAGTAGATTTCTGCATTCGGATACTTATCTGCAGTGTATCTTATTGGCGGCTTCGCCTTCGGAAAAAAAGAATACATTCGTGAGTGATTATTGTATGTCCTTTGATGAGATTTCCATGAGATTATTTATGACATTTTGATGATTTAATAAACATAGTGCAATAAATCTTTTTACTTGATTTATTATGGTACGTGTTTGGGAACATTGATCGAGAAAGGCTTATACTCTACAGTTGCGTCGTATCTAATGTCTGTTTGCTCATTGATTATCAAGTCCATTAAAAATATAATGAAAATGAAATAAACCTTTTAAGAATGTCCATTTTATGTTTTAAAAATTTCCATGAGATTATTTATCACATTTTGATGATTTAATAAACATAGTGCAATAAATCTTTTTACTTGATTTATTATGGTACGTGTTTGGGAACATTCATAGAGATAGGCTTATAATCTACAATTGCGTCGTATCTAATGCCTGTTTGCTCATTGATTATCAAATCCATTAAAAATTTAATGAAAATGAAATAAACCTTTTAAGCATGTCCATTTTATGTTTTAAAAATTTCCATGAGATTATTTATGACATTTTGATGATTTAATAAACATAGTGCAATAAATTTTTTACTTGATTTATTATGGTACGTGTTTGGGAACATTCATAGAGATAGGCTTATAATCTACAGTTGCGCCATATCTAATGCATGTTTGCTCATTGATTATCCATTGAAGTCCATTAAAAATTTAATGAAAATGAAATAAACCTTTTAAGAATGTCCATTTTATGTTGGAAAATTAGACTTCAGTGATGTGTTTTATGTTTACATGATGTGAAGTTTTAATGTTTTATAATTTTCTGATATTGAGCTAACTCTCAGCGATTGTTAGGTTTAATAAAAGTTTAAATGGATTTTGTCATAAGATTATTCATACGTCATTACTTGAATCTTCATGCATCAATTTTAATGTACAAACTGTTTAAAAGTGTATTTTAAGGTAAAGTTAACAAAATCTTAATTTTACATCACTAATGAGCTCACTAATTTTAAGAAACATCAGTAATAAAACACTAGGCCCCTAAATTGGGCCGCTCAAATATGTTTGCTTGTTCAAAAAATAGCTGCTCTTTTAAATTTATTTGAATAATCAAAAAAGGAATTAAGCTGTTAGCTTAAGTGAAGTGCTTGGTCTTAGCAAGATATCATACAATTACCAGTAATTAGTTATAAGTTTATTAAATAACACTAGGCAACAGAAAAAAATATTTTGTCTGCATTCTGGTTTGAAATATTTAATTTTTGTTTTGGGTCGGAAAAATACGAATATGTACATTTTATATCTTTTATTAGCTCTTGTTTCCAAGATACATTAAAACTAGAGATGGAGCGAAGCGGGGTTTGGCCGAAGCGAGGAAGACAATCAATAAAAAACCAAGTAGTAAAATGAGTGAGAGAGTGGATTAACTGGAAAAGAGTTATAAAAATTGCTCCCAAATAACACAAAAAAATTAAGTGATAGAAAAAATAATTGACTACAGAAAGAGAATTCCCCAAATATCTCAAAATCTTGGTTATCTACCGAAAAATATCCACTAATAACTATGGTGGAAGAAAAATTTAAAAAGGAGACAGAATTCTAAGTTTTTAGACGCAAAAGGGGAATGTGCAAGTTTTTTATGTTTAACGTCGTTTCATGCTGTTTCAGATTGTGATTAAAAGCATGTTTAGTCTCACCATTTTAACCAAGCCTACATTGGCAAAAAATGCTGTAAATACCAAAGCTACTATGCCAATCAATGGGATGTTTCAAGTTATTTGACCAATTTACAAGATTAAAAAAAAAAGTAACAAAACCAAACTTATTCTAAATTTTTGCAGCCTAATGACTGAATTGTGGATAAAAAGCAAAGCAATGGTATAAGCAGGCTTAAAAACCAACGATTTGACTTTTCTTTCAAAAGTCTAGTTTAATAGCAAACAAACTTTAATTAAAAATGACAAACGCTTCATACGAGTAATCAATTTTTTGTTTGAAAAATCGGATTTATAGGATTTTTTTGAGGGATATGATGCACATTATCTTTTATATTTTATTATCTTGTATATCCTGTATTGGGGTATATGTTAAACTGTGAAAGAATGATGTTAAACAATAAATGAAAAGAAAAAATAATAATTTTGCTGAATATTTCGTGAATCAATTTCTTGTGTAATAAAATTGAAGATTATTTTTTAACCATATATTATTAAAATTATGTTATCTATGCTGACAAGTGTCCTCAAAAACTTTTTCTCTTTCCGCACTTGCTATATGAACATGGACTTTGTTTCTATGATACATTTTTTCTCATGACAATTTAGTAACTTAAGCTCAGAGATTCTTGAACAGATGTTTGTAACTTATGCTATGATAGTTACAGCCGGATTCTGTTTAGAGACTGATATTATATTGTTCAGTCAGACATGAAGCAAATATTTTTTTTACGGAAAAATTTATGTTATGATCAAATAAAATCTAGGAAGAAAAAAAAGGTTGTTTATTCGCAACGACCCATATCTGGAAGTTCTGAGCTATTAAATAAAAGAAACGAATAACTAGCTTTTAAAAACTCTGTATTGTGATTTATAAATAAAAGTCTTTACATGCATGCAAGTGTTTAGGACCACAAAACTCTTCAATAATTATAATAAAAGATTGCAAAAGTTGCGAATGCTAAGTTAGTTATTGTGCCTTTATACCGTACTCATTTTACGCGTTTTAGTGCTTAAATGTTATACGTGTCTTCAAGCTAAATAAAAATATTCAAAAGATTTTAGAACGATAGCTTCTACATCAAATCTTTAGGGCTTCCAATTAAGTTTCACCAATTATGTTAAAAAACGATTTATCTTTACATTGTCCTAAAAAATAGATGAAATTTTAATAGAGCATTATATGAATAGAAGAGACTTAATTGAAAGTGTTCAGTATTACTTGGTTGCTGTGCACCAATGGTGTCACGCTTTTTCTCCCAAAAAATTTATCCCCCCCCCTTTTTTTCGTCACATAATGTCACACTTTAACTCCCTCCTTTCTTGTCACACGTCACAGTATTTTCATCAACATATTCTTCTGAAAAATTCACAATGCCGTACTTTTTATTATTCCTGATTCCTCATTGGCACAAACCGTTTCAATTTCGTGAACCTCCTCCGGGGGGAGGAGGTTCACGAAAAAAAATTCAAAAAATTGCGACGGTCCAAGCATGACATCACTTATGGACAGCCCCTTAGAAGCAATGGCAGGTATTGCGTGCATGCGTGATTTGGAAAAAACTTTTCAATGAAAGCCTACCTATGGTTTGAACTTAATGCGCGTTTTAAATTAAACTCAAAGAAGTCCATTTATAACTCTTTGCTTATTGCTGCGTCAATGATAAAAAACCAACAACAATTTTCTCTTAATCGACGCAATTGATTTTTGTTGTAAATCCATTTTTAAAACACGAACCCTAGCAGTATAATCTGGGCCGTGGTGGCCCGATCGGTAAGGCATCGGACTCGTGTCCGGAGGGACCCGGGTTCGAAACCCAGCCGATCAAAGATCCACCGCCTTGATTAATGGTGGCTGGGAGGCGTTAAAAATGTCGTGGTCACAAAGTCCTCCAAGTGAAACGATACCTCTGGGGGTGCTGGGCCCTAGGGTTTGCTCGACCCTAGGTTCTGGTTCAAAATTAAGAACAGAGCGCTCTTCAGGGCTCTATCCCGGTTAAAACCACGAAGCTGTGGTAGGTACGGGGGACCCTGGAGAGTGTGAAGTGAAGTGAAGAGAAGCAGTATAATCTCATCGGCCGATGATCGGCCATTCATCGAAACCCGATGAAATTCTCATCGGCCGATGATCAGATTCCGATGAGTTCTCATCGGGAATTGCTCCAATATGTCTCATCGGTCAAACAGATTCCGAGCAGCAAAATCCGATGACTTTTTCTCGAAATACGATGAGATTTGGAGCAATTTATGAGCAGTGCAGTCCCGTGCCGATGAATTTAGGATCAATTTTGGATGAAAATACGATGTGATTTAGATCAATACGCGAGTAGTGCTGTTCCGTGGCGATGAATTTAGGGTGAAAATACGTTTTGATTTATATCAATATACGAGCAGTGTAGCTCGTGGTGATGAATTAAGGAGCAATTTTGGATGAAAATACGATGAGAGTTGGATCAATGTTGGGCCGTCAGATGGAGGCTCCTGGGCTCTTTTTGATGCGAAAGAGCACTAGGATTTAATTTTGCCTAGGGATATTCAAAGCCAAATGAATACCCCAAGGGATCTTTTACATACCGCATAACCACACGACATTGGCGCAGAGAATTTTCGGCATCTTGAAAATCCGCCGACTGACCAATTCTAGGATTGAACCCGGATTATCGGCGCGGAAAGCCGACGCTCTACCACCACGCTACCAAGTCGACGATTAATGAGACCAACACTGCATATTTAATAAAAATTTGAGATTGGAAGAATTTTCATCGGAAAATTTGATCATTACGACCTCTTTCCGATGAAATCTGTAGCTTGGCATGTTTTCATCGGGATATTTCATCGGAAGTATATAGTTTTCCGATGAAACATAGCTCGACTAATTTTCATCGGGAAATTTGATTGAACTGATATTGTTTCCCGATGGAATACAGCTCGGCATATTTTCATCGGGAAATTTGATCGGAAGTATATAGTTTTCCAAAGAAACATAGCTCGGCTAATTTTCATCGGGAAATTTGATCGAACCGATATTGTTTCCCGATGGAATACAGCTCGGCATATTTTCATCGGGAAAGTTGATAGGAAGGATATAGTTTTCCGATGAAATATAGCTCGGCTACTTTTCATCGGGAAACTTGATCGGAAGGATATCATTTTCCGGTGGAATATAGCTCGGCTTATTTTCATCGGGAAAGTTGATCGGAAGGATACCGCTTTCCGATGAAAAGTAGCTTATCGAAAACCGTGCTCGGATACTGATCGGAACGATGTCATCGTGCGTTACGGGATCAGTTTACGAGGAGTTCGATGACCGGCCGAGCAAAATCCGATGAGTTCATGCTACTTGAGAAGCTGTTTATTTACATACGTTGTCATGACGAAAAAAATCAACTTTAAGTTTTTTTTCGTGAAAAAGAAACCAAACTTAGGGATGAGAAGATCATATAGTCATACTTCAAAAATTAGCTCCACCGTAACATACATCTGACAATTCTACAACATTCAGTAATAAGGAAGTAGTAATAAGTTGCAGTTTAGAATATAAAGAATAATAATAATAAGTAGTAGTTGTATATATGCATTAATATGTCGCTTATGATAGAGATGATTAAAGAAAAAGAGTAAAAAATGTCGTGGAAGGCAGTATCAGCTATGAATACAATACACCGGCATTAGGGTGATTCAGAAATGTATGGAAAAAAATAAACTTTGTATTTTTGTGCGTCTTACCCTCTTATTTTGTGCCACTATATACACTGATTATTTGTGCAAAAATTTAGCAAAATATATTAATATTTAGAGGTCGCTCCAACGCCTTGAAATTTCGTGATATTGACAAAAATGTGATCGTAAATGATATCTATAGAAAAAAGTAGCCTTTGTATTTTTGTGCGTCTTACCCTCTTATTTTGTGCCATTATATACACTGATTATTTGTGCAAAATTTTGGAAAAATACATTAATATTTAGAGGTCGGTCAAACGCCTTGAAATTTTGTGATATTGACAAAAACGTGATCGTAAATGATATCTATAGAAAAAAGTAGCCTTTGTATTTTTATTCGTCTTACCGTCTTATTTAGGCCCTTTATATACACTGAACTATTCGCCCAAAATTTTAGTAAACTATATTTACATTTAGGAGTACTTCAAATTTTATGATAGTGGCACAAATGCGAACGTAAATAATAATAATAAAGTTACTTTATTGCTTTTTTAAATCTCCAAAGAAAAAAGCGTGCAATCACAAAATGAACTATATGTCTGAAAAACCAATGAAATGCAGAAAAGTATGAAAACTAATCAAATACGGAAAAAATATAAAAAATAAATTTAAATACATTAAATATATAGTAATTCGCTCATTAATTCTTGCAATACTTTTTAAGGTTACTTTTTTGCAACTTTGAAACCTTTTCTGTGTTCCTGTACCACTTGAAGAAGACACTGTCTTTGTTTTTCCTCGTTAGTGATAGTCTTAACAAATGCTTCAATAAGGGCCATGCCACGCTCCCTATTGTCGTTTACAATCCTCAGTTTCTTTAGTAGTATAAAGCCTTGTTGGTAGCTATCTTAAAGATTCGAATGCTCAGGATCAAACAGCTGATATATTTTGAGTTTCTTCTTTGCATGAATAAGGACGCTAAAAATATTCCAAATCATTTCTTAGTGCTTGCACAAAAAGGGTTGCTGGGAACCCAGCTCTTAGATATTCTTTCCCATTAACGATAAGAATGTGAAAGAAATCACATTCATATGTTACGAATACCTTTTGTTCGTCCAGCTGCAAGTTTGAACTGGTTGGGAAATATCCATAACTTGAAGCCATAACGAATCTTTAACACAGATATAACGCGAGGAACCACTCCTGGGACACGAAAACATACACCAAGAGAAGGTGCTCTGCTCAAGAAAATCGCACTAAGCTCTAGTATCTTCCTTGGACACTTCTTTTACATGGGTCATCAGAAGTTAACTTTGCGCAACTTCCATTACGAGTTGCACGTTGCTCTGAATGTGCTACCAACTCCTCAACCTCATCGTTCCTCACTCCAGGTTTAAAATTAGAATGTTTTATTCTCGACTATGATTGCTAAAACCGCTTAAAAAGCAGTATTGTATATCCAATGGCAGTGGATGGTTCCACGCAATTGCGTGAACATCGCATCTGACATTGCACGCAATCAAATACCCCAATTCTACCTATTTCTTGGTTTATCGGTTAAAATACCGAGAGACCAAGAGTAGAATAGATTTCGGTTGTAATACCACAGAAAATATAATGGCGGAAAGCCCAATATAAAAGTTGCTTCCCTAGTTTTTTTTCCCCAAGTTCAAACATGCTCCAACTTTAGTACCGGCAATGCATGTCGTATTGAAACACATACCACGTACGAGCTCAGTAAGTTCCCATTTATCTAACTGGTTATCGTATAGCAGCATTTTCCGTAGCAATTCCAATGCCTGACTAACTTACTAGAGCCCAGAAGTAAATCATCAATGCTTGTGGTCCTGATACTAATATTGGTATGAAACCCGCCGATCATTTTTCATTTTCCCAATATATTTTGCATAAGTGTTTCGTTCCAGTGAACTATCAAAGGAAGTCCTAGATTTAAACGACTTTTGTAAGTTAACGGCCAATTCAGAGCGAATAGTTTGCATTTACCGTTTTATGGACGTTGTCAAATTCTCCCCATTTTGACCCATACTTTGTACTGTAGTAGCTACTATCAAAGTGGCTTTCTGTCACTTATACTGGGCCCTGTCTAGAGTGGATGCTAGGTGTTTTAGCCAAATAAACTCATACACCTCAAACAACCGAAAAGAAAACAGAAACCACAGCCCGAGCTTGCAGCGGCATTTTCTACCCAAACTCAGGTAAGAGATAATGCTGCTTTGGAGCGTGGGGGGGGGGGTAGTAGTTACAACTCACTTTGAGCTATTATTTTATTGACTAATTACTTAGTAGAGTAAACTAACGTTTTAAGTTATTCCATTTTATATGAAGAATAATATTATTTCGGGTAATGAAGCTATATACTCCAACTCTCGAAATTGCTAATTTTCATCAGAATTCGACCGCGTTGAGCGACCTCTAAATATTATTCAATTGAGGTAAAATTTTGCATACATCACATTCATGAATAGTGTAAAAAAACTGCGGGGTAAGACCAGAGAAATTCAAAAAAAATTTTTTTTGAATCACCCTAACCGGCATATATAAAAAGCGGGTCAAACTAGAAGTGAACTAATAGGAATACAGGACAAGAAACAAAAAACCGATCAATCAACAAGTAAGAAATCAACGTAAAGAGCGCCAAGAAGAAAGACAACCAATCAGAAAACAAGCAGCAAAATGAGTGACAGAAACGACTAACTAGAAAAAAGTTGTGAAAATTGCAGGAAAAAAAATTGAGCGCTGGAAAATCGTTGACTAGTGAATGAGAATTTTCCAAATATAGTCCGGGGAAGAATAAAACATACAGTCTACCCATTCAATGGAGTCGAGTTTTAACCAGTTTTCTTTCTTAAAAACTTTACACAAAAGTTATTAGAATGAGACATTCAAAATATACTCACGAATGATAGTTCTGTTAATTTGGATGAATAAAAACAATGTTTAAATTGAGCAGAATAAAAAGAATCGTATAAAATTTCCAACAGTTAGTTTTGGGTAAAACGCAAACTCTACCGCTCAAAATATTTTAATGAAAATAAATGTTTCCTAACTTAATAATAACAACTCGTATGCGATATTATTATAAAATTAAAGGAAAAGCCTTGCGAATTCAATGCAATATGTACTTACTCTAAGGAATTCAAGAAGCAATCAAACCTTGATTCCCAAATATGAATTCCAAGTATTTTGTCTCAATTACATTTCATTGAAATGACTACCGCAGCATTTTACGTAAATTTGTTAGCAAATTTTAATACAAACTACACCAGACCAGCGACTAGAGTTTGTACTAAGTGCCGTTATCATACTTAGAGCAGTAACTTTGATACTTTAATCAAAGGAGAAATATAGAAGTCGTAAACGCAGTCGTTACAGCGTTTACAGTTCCTTTATGATGGAGAAAGTTTTGCCTTGATTGGAAGTGCGCTTGGACTATATTAAAACACTTCCTTCCCTATGATGACCCGGATGTGTGTTATGTTAGTTAACGACAACGATAAGTTCTAAAAATGGCTTCATCTAATAAAATCACATCTTTTGAACCGATTAAAAGCATCTTGAAAAGTGTAAATGCATCGATCAATATGAGAACTAATATTTTGCTGAAAAAGGGACAACAATTCATTATTATGACTCATTGTGTAGTGTAAAATTTTCAGGAGTACAAAAAGTGCATTGATTTTCGGTTGCTTGGTATAATACTAGAATCTTGTTTCTGAAAATATTTTTCTTGCAAGCATTAATGTTGCTAAATTGGTTGATGGTTTGCAAATTGTAAAATAAAAGTTTTCCTGAAATAGAAACATAAGACTTTGTTTATGTGCTTTTGAAATCGGCTTTGCAGTGCGGAAAGAATCTACCCATGAAGCACTTCTCATGAGTTATATAATTCACTGGAATGATAATCTTCACCAGATGAAATAGTAAACGCTTTGCTAAAATGGATGAAAACCAAAATATTTTATACTTAGAACCATTGGAGTAGGCACTTTCTTGAAACGAAAAAAATTGAAATCCATGACCAAATATCATTTTCATTTATTACAACTGCACTGCAAAAAATAAACATAATGTTTTTACAGAATAGTACTGGAAACAGAGGTTCCGTTTAAAACTGTAAAGTGCACAGTAATAAGTTGTAAAACTAGCAATTTTGCAGTTTATTACTGTAAAACTAGCAATTTTACAGTATATTACCACAAAATTAGCTGTATTTGGAAAACAACAGGCAATAGAGGTTCCAGTTTAATACTGTAAAATGCACAGTAATAAACTGGAACTAGGAATTTTAGTTTTTTACTTTAAAACTAGTTATTTTACAGTTTATTTCTGTAAAATTAGCAATTTTACAGTTTATTACTGAAAAATTAGCAAGTTTACAGTTTATTACTGTAAAATTACTATAAAATTAGCAGTATTATACTGCAAAAACAACATTTATTTTTCAGAGTGTACAGTAAACATACAGTATGAATTGAAAATGAATCACAAAATTGACAGTAACTACTTAAAAACAATATTTAGCGTAAGAAACAAAATGCCAATCAAAATTATATTAGAACAGCCATTTATTTGGCGAGTAACACTTAATCGAAGACTAATGCAAAACGAAATGTCGAATAAAAATGCCGAATGTCGCTAATAAAAAGCATACAGAAGATTTAGTTGGAGTGTTACTGAAATACGAGAAATAAAGAAATTATTGGAATGGAACCGAAATAGAGTTTCAAAAACGCCACTGATTTGTATTTAATACACCTTGGCTTTTGTATGAAATGTTTTAACGAATAATTACAGGAAAGGAAACCGTGTCCAAGAAAGGAAACTGTGGATTGCTGTATCATATAGATTTTTTCTTTTACAATGTGTAGTTTATTAAATGAAAAGAAATTATAAGAAATTATAAGAAATATAAAAGAAATATATTAAGAAAAAACTTTCGTTGAGAAATCTTTGATTTCAAAAGTTCTTTTCTATATGCGCATGAACAAATCATTTCTCTATCATCTTGAAGAAGTAACTTTTTGAAATAACCTGTCAAAATGTTGATGCTCTTTGCATCAAAATGATCTATATTAATGAGAGGGAAAATATTGAATTTGGAGCCAGTAAATGATTTAGAAACTTCAATCACTCTTGCTTTTTGTGCAGCCTCATGGTGTAGATGTTTTTAAAAACTGATTAATATAATTTTATCATTTCTTTTTTCTGCTATTAATCAGCTTCCTTTCTGAAGAGGAAACTAATTAGAACTGAAGCTTATTTATAAGAGTGAGTACACTCTCAGAAATGCATCCTCAAACTTCATGAAATTTTAATCGCATTTGAAGCAATGGCTCCGTAAAAAAATGCTCCAATTAAGTTTTTCGTCAAATTGTTTAACCCATTAATGTCTAGCGTCCCTTTTTAGGGGCGGTCCAAAAAGTGTCTGAATTTACCAAAAATGCTCATTTTAACCAAATAATAGTGTTCAATTATTACTTTGGTATTGTTTCAATTCATTATTAACAGATTGCAGCACATAACCATTGCAAAGTGTGTTTTGTAGCCATGTAACCAGTATACAAAATATCTTTGGGAAAAAAATGTCAGGCATTAATGAGTTAAATTTTTTATTTTTTTAGATTCTCATGTGACCCCAGCAAAGAAAGAATCTGGTCATAACTTACCAAAATTATCTAAATACTTTAAGAATCTTTAAAAGTGAGAGGATATGAAGGGGCAAGTGGATAAAGGTGACATGTGACAATTTTGTAAATTTCTAGAAAAAGCTTTAAAAACAAATGTTATTTTTTTAAATGAATTTTTCTCAACGGGTAAAACGGGGTCATATTCTTAGTTACCAACCATTTCTGTGACTAAAGGCACATATTGTTACTGATGAACCTATCACCTTCATCTATGATAAAAAGTAAGTTTCAAAATTTGTCACATATCACTTTTATCCATATTGCCCCTTCATTTTTTTCTAAAGGAATAGAATTGTCAAAACCTCTATTTGTCTGAATTAAAAAAGTGTTGCAATTGCTTTAACATTTATTCTTGTTCACTCGATTATTCGACGAAATATGACAAAACTGAAAGAAAAGGTGTCAACGTGGAAGGAAAGAAACTCGAACAGTTTTGGCAATTTTTCCCCCCATATTTTATTCAGTAAATCCTTTCAAATTGCATTTTCATGCTTCTTTAGGATAATTTTGACTCACATTGCTTGCTTATTTTATGTGTTCTGAGGAATATTTAAGTATAGAAAACTCCATGTTGATAAATACTTGTTTTTAAAAATTTTCATAATTTATTTCATTAACGATAAGTTCCATGATAGTTTCACGGGTAAGTTAAAATGTTTAATTTTTCATTGCAAAGTTTTTATCTTTTAGGACACCAGAAAGCTGCAATTTAAGATTATCTTTAGATGCCTTTCATTTATAAATTTGCTATGTCTTATTAATATTTAATATCTTTTACAATTGTCTTGATAAATTTAGAAATAATGCTCTATATAACACTCTGACACACGAAATCACATATTTATGTAATAAATAAATAAATATGTTTATGCTAAAAGCTATAAGTAAAGTAAACAAATTTATACATGGACAGTAAAATCTACTGTGATCGCCTATTTTGGGATCCCCCCCTCCGCCAGGAACACCCTTTTCATTTTAAAAAGAAGAGAGCTTATGATTTTGAAACATCCAACAAGAGCTTGTAAGTTTTAACCGTAAGCCCATTTGCATTTTTTATACAGTAAAAAGTAATTATTGCAACTCCGGAATATTTACCTAATTTCCTGAAAATCACACACACATACACACACGAAATAGATAGATTTGGGTGACGGGAATTTTTTTTATTTTTTTCAATTTTTTAAATCCCTCTGTCTAGCCTAATAAAAATGAATTGTCGCTGAAAGACTTTCAATCGAAAACACTTTGGACACTTAGAAAAACATAAACGTTTTTCTTGATATTAAAGAGGATGCAATTTTTACCGACTTGACAAAACTGAAACTAATGAGACATTTATTGACATAGAGAGAAATAAATCTAAATAAAATATTGCGAAGTAAATGTTCTTTTATGGAGATAAGTGAAGAAAATTTTCGCCATAAATTCAGGATAATAGACCTTTTACTCCCCGATTCCAGCTAAATGGCTCATTTATGGTTAGCGTGGATAGAAGCAATAGAAACAAATACTCGGCGGAAATGCTCCAAGGTTGAACTAGTTCAGTTACGGGTCTGTTTAGTTTTTATTAATTATTCATGGTACGGTATTAATTATGAAAATCCTTGCTAGTTCTTCTGAAATGTTGGTATATCTTTTGCCTTTAATGCTAAAGCTGTCTAGGCTACATTAGATTTGTTCTTATTATCAGTGTCTTCCTTTTAGAAATACGTTTAACAGTTTCGCAGTGAAAACAAAAATATTCAAAGTAAAAATTTGTTCCGTTTCCGAGAACTTGATGAAAATTATTTAAAAAAAAGACCCCCCTAAATGATCAAGGCCATCTAACTCTTTGTGCATAATTCACATCGAATGAATGTTATTTTCAATTAAAAGATGTGCAAAGGAAATCTGCTCATTAATTTGGGATTTATGGTGTTTAAATTTTTCCCATTGCATGATACGTATTTAATATTTATTTTTCGTAGGCTCTTTTGCTACGTGGTTCTGTGTTCGGCAATCTTCTAGGGCCTACAATCTACCCAAGTAGCATCAACTCACCGGATTTTGCTCGGCCCATCAACAAACTCCTCGTAAACTAATCCTGTAACGCACGATGACATCGTTCCGATCAGTATCCGAGCACGGTTTTCGATGAGCTACTTTTCATCGGAAATCGATATCCTTCCGATCAACTTTCCCGATAAAAATAAGATGAGCTATATTCCATCGGAAAACGATATCCTTCCGATCAAGTTTCCCGATGAAATTCCTCGGCACGGGACTGTTCTGCTCGTAAATTGCTCCAAATCTCATCGTATTCTCATCGGATTTTGCTGCTCGGATTCTGCTCGGCCGATGAGACATATTGGATCATCGGCCGATGAGAATTTCATCGGGTTTCGATGAATGGCCGATCATCGGCCGATGAGATGATGCTGCTAGGGTATAGGTTTTAGCACACGCGGCAGGTCTAATTTGGTTTTCTTGAAATAATAGGAATTAGGGGAGAGAATTTTTATCTCATGTGATAAGGGTTAATTTAATTGCGTTTTATCAGTCTTTTTTTTAAACTTTTTACTGTGGATATAATGTGTTTTACGTTTAAAGTGGATAGCTTTAAAAAGGCCATTGATTTTTACTGGGGACTATAATGACCAGGACAAACCTGGCTGGACCCAGAGCCTGTTGTTGGTAGTCACATTTGTAATTGTATTTGTATTTTCGGGAAACAAACCCAAAATCCAAAAACGCTTCTCTATTGTTCTATTCAAAAAGCAATTAACGCTTTAAGACATTTTTGTTTTTTTAAACCCATTCTTTTCTCACGCATACCATAACTGCTTCACATGCAATACAGCACCAGCTTGGTTATGACATGTGGAGAGGCTCGATGAATATCATATCAAATTTTTGCTAATGATGGAAGGAAACACGCATTTTCAGGATTCATTTGTGACTCACTAAAATTTGTCTCGTGAGCTATAAAAGAGCTTGTAAAACTCTTTGCAGGCAGTCGAAACCACAATGTTACGTAATCCATGCTTAAAATACGTTTTGAAATTTATATAGTATTCAATTTTATTCTCGGTAAATTTAATTTTATATTTTACCTTACGTGTCCAAATACAAGTTATGTAAAATTCTAGCCATCCAAAAAGATGAATGCTGTAAACATATTTTCCCCATTCTGGATCGTATGTTTTAAAAAATGCAGAAGAAATAAATATAAACAAGAATTTTAAAATGATATGGAAATTTACTCCTTCTCCGAACACAATTCAATTTTCACAAGCGTTTCGTTGTTTATATCTTGAATTTTTAGGCATACTCTTCTTACTTCAAGTGATCATATTTAAGCAAACAAAGGGAATTTTTCCTCTTTCCCGTCAAAAGATCTTTTTCTGGACATACTCTGAAGCATAAATTGTATTGAAAAACGTGCATATATATTGGGTAGTTATTGAAATTGTATGCAATAGAGCATCTTGTTCACAAGCCTTTTCAAACTCTTTTCGCCACGTCGCTTCGGTTTTATTTTCCCTTGAACAAGTGAAAGGGAAAAATTCTATTTATTACTTCAACATATCATTAGCTCCAGGTCTTACTCTTTTTTATGCATAAATTTTAGATAGTTAGACATTATAAATACATCTGTCACTCTCCATATATCCCGAAGGGAAAATAAAATAAGAATAGACTGAGATAATCATAGAACTTCGCTGAAATTTCGGCCACAAAAATTGAGTGTCCTCGTCGTTTCACGGACACAAGATCCCTCTTCCCCTATGTTTTTTTCTTTCAGTCTTACCTTTTAAGATATTTAGGAATTTCAATTTGGTTAAACAAGGGAAGTAAGAAATTTTGTGCCATCAATTTCTCAGCTGGTACTTTTCGCTTTATATTGGGCTGTTCGTTGTGCTCAAAAAATAGACCGTGATTCTATTTTTTGTCTATAACAGGCACGATAAACTTAAAAAAAAAGCGCTAAAAATTTAATTTGATAAAGAAATAAGGAAAATTTGGCGTGAAAAGAAAACAGACTATGCTGCAAAAAATGTGTTGTTTTTACAGTATAATACATATAATTTTCATTATTTGATTTTTTAAATCTTTTATTTCAAAAGTTCTTTTTTACATGCGTATGAATAAATCATTTCTCTAGCATCTGAAAAACGAAACTTCTTGAAATGACCTGTCAAAATGTTGATGCTCTTTGCATCAAAATCATCTATATTAATGAGAGAGAAAATATTGAATTTGGAGCCCGGAAAGGGTTTGGAAGCTTCAATCACTTTCGCGTTTTGCGTAGCCTCATGCACGGTAAAAAATAAATGTTGTTTGTGAAGTATAATGCAGCTAATTGCTGTTTCTCAACCATTTTACATTAATCTAGTGTGTTTTGGTTTTCTGTACACAAAATTTTAGAAAAATTTTCATTAGTCACATTTTTACTTAAATTAAATAAGAATTAAAAGAAATAAACTTGTGTAAGTTTTTTCAAAAAGGTTTAAACTACTATTAATGATACATTGTATGTAAAGCAAAAACAAAATGTATATTAGCCTTTTTTCTTCCTTTTTAGGCAAGATACTTACTACCCCCCCTCACTGATTTCTACCATTGTTCTACAATTTACTTTTCTTTTCGTCGGTTTCTTCTTTTATTTTTTGAAGTTTTGGTTTGTATTAGCATTTTTTTAACTTGATTCACCGTTACTTTTTTCCAGAAATCTTTAACCCAAATGAAACTTTTAAACATCTCTTAGAATTAGAGATAAAAATAGAACGAATACTGAAGAATACTCTTTTCTAAGGAAACTTTCTCGAAAAGTTATTTAAAATTGGAAAAGGAGATTGGACTGTTGGCTGATTTAAGGAGTGAATTAAAAGGTAAAGTTTTCCAATGCATTTCGCATTTTGAAAATAATTAAATTCTACCTCCCATTCAATTGGTTATATTTTTTTTTATTATGAAATTTGTGGAAATAATTTCGTTTGAGACATTTTCGCAGTGGCGTTGTTAATACTAATAAGGTAAGCTCGTTATTACAATTTTTTCTCCGAAACTTATTTTACAAAAGAGATGAGTATACTTTCGTAACATAAGTTTCGAGAGTTGCATTAGTCTTTAGAAATCACCGTAGAAACAGTGCATGTGCAGTTTTTTTTTTATTAAAGTTATAACTAAAGAAGTTGCAATGCACTTTAAAATATTCCCGTTTGGTTTTATGTACTAGCAAAATATCAAAATAGGATTCTGTCATGCAGGCCGGTGGTTATATTAAAGGAGTGTGAACATTTCAAGCACATTTCTATATGTAAATATATACTCATAGAAATGGGGCTGAAATTTTGATGCCCACGATTTCGTTGATTTTTAAATATTTTAATTCGACATCCCTATGAGTCACTCTCCTTGATAATAATGTTCATGCTTTTAGACATTTCACTTTTGAAACCCCTCGAAAAAAATGGTAAGAAATGAAAAATGTTCCATGCTTCTCCAAGAAAATATGGTAACTGAAAAAACTGTAGAAAGGAGAAAAAATGGGGGGATTCTGGAGCATTCTAAAAAGGTAGATCATGAGGGGAAAACGGTGGACGCACTTTTGGGGTATATTTAGATATTATTATAAATACAAAAAATATTTTTCACACGTTTTTTCGGACAATTTTATTGGCTTCTATGTCACGGGGCCCATCTCATTTGCAACGATTGATACATGGTAAATCCACCACTGATACAGAGGACCCTTTTTCATAACACACAGTAACAAGAAGTTCTGTCAAGAACTAAACGAGCCTACTTTCCCGTACATCGACATCGGCATTCTAGCATCTGATCAATATTCTCTTGAATATCTGAAACTGAAAATTATGTCAAACATACCTTTATAGCACTTAAAGCTGATTTCTAAAAGCAAAATATACCCTTCTTATCAGATGAAATGGACACGTAAAAAGTAAATAAACGAGTAAATAAAGTTTTGTCGCACCTTTTAAAGAATGTAACTGTTGTAGTTCTTCCATAGAAAAATTTCACAATCGTTTTCAAAAGAAAAATAATTCATAAATAAAATAAAAGTACAAAGAAAATCAAAACACATTTTATCAAAGAAAGAAAAAAAAACCTAGTTCGTTAATAAAATGTCGCGAATTTTATTTTTAATCCGTTGCCAGTTGTTAAATATAAATAAAGAATAAAATGATCTCGTGAATGGAAAATTTTTGTAAACAAAAAAAAAAAAAAATCGTCTGCCAAAAAAAATTAAATAAATAAAATAAAAAAATAATAATAAATTAAACAAAAAAAAAATGAATAAATAAGCAAAAAATCGTCTGCCCAGTCAGTCATTTTTTTCTGAGCTTGCATTTCCGCCATGTTTGCGGAATCGGAATTAGAATCCTCACAGAAGATTTTTCAGAAAAGTACTTTACATACATTTTTTATCAAAACCGTTTTCTTACAAAGTTAGTTTGAAGGAAATCCGCCTCTAAGTTCAGAATCAACATTCAATTTAAATTTCCCAGTAGGCGCTCAAGTTAAATTTTTTTCTGAACGGTTCATCATTGAACGAAAAATGGTTCAAATTGAAAAGTGAAATATGGGAATGAGTCTCTCCGAGATCTTTCGAACAAAAAAAGTTTATTCAATTCGGACGGTTCACTTAAAAGTTATTAGGGGTGACAGCTTGCTTGAACGGTTCAATGTTGAACGAAAAAGTGTTCAAATTGAAAATTTAAATACGGTAATGAAGTATCCTTGCTGAGATCCTTGGAACAAAAAAATAAGTTTATTTAAATCGGACTGTTCACTCAAAAGTTATTAGGGGTGACAGCTTGCTTGAGCGGTTCAATGTTGAACGAAAAACTGTTCAAATCGGAAATGTAAATACGGGAATGAAATATCCTTGAAAAAATCTTTCGAACAAAAAAAAGTTTGTTCAAATTGGACTGTTAACTAAAAAGTTAATCTCGCGGGACAGGTTGTTTGAACGGCTCAAAGTTGAACCAAAAATTGTTCAAATCGAAAAATTAATTTGCTGCGATACCAGAGCATTTATTCTATACTTGGCAGGACAGAACTGAAAATGTCATTTGTACCACCGAATATGGTATAAATAGTGAGCTATATAATTTTGAATATTTTTCAAATCACAATACTGGAAACTATCTTCTATATCTACCGATATGCATTTCTCAAACTTCCTTCAATTCGTTGCTTAGTCTTAACACATTCAAAATATAACACAGCTATCATTTCATTCTCACTTTTTGAACAAGCTTTAACAAGGACGCCGCCAGGAACGTCATGGATTCACGTGATGTAGAAAAACATGATTAATATTTCTAGAGTTATGACATATTTTTATGTCACACATTTAAAACTTTTATTAAATATGAACGCAACAGCTTCTGAGGTTATCTTTTATATTACCCGGAAAAAAAAGTCAGTAATAGTTTCCTTTTTACTCACTAACATATAATATTTATTACATTTTGCATAAACTTCAACTGGATGTAAGACGCAAATTAGTTTTCTTCACATGCATTTTATAACGTCCTACTTGGAAGCGACAAGACGCATAGTGCCACGAGCCAGATTAATATTTTATACCGTGTTTCTCCCCGCATTTTAGACCATGTAAATTTTAAAATAACCTTTTCTCTGTCAAGCCCGTATAAAATCTTATCCCCAGCTTGATATTTATTTTCTGTGACAGTTCCTTTAGGCTTAAAATATGTAAGGAAATATGAATTGACAAATTTCTTTTCAAATTTATTTTTCGATAACACCCCGGCAACAGTTGAAGAGTGTTAGTGAAATACTTGTAATATTTCTGCTGGATGCTGTGGGATAAATTCTAAAACTTGGATTAGCTCAAAGTAAGCTAGGTAAAAACTCGTTATTGCAAAAAAGAATTCATATGCATTGAAAATTATGATGTTGAATCAATGTATTACAGTTCTAGTTGATACGGATTCGGATTAATCATGTCTTGATCCGCGGATATAGATACGGTTACGGACTTCAAATTAATTTTGATGTAATTGATAATATGAGATTTATTTAAAATTCCGAGTTTGATTATAAGTCTCAAGAGGGCATTCATCATAGGAGTGCGAGTTTTTTTTTACGTTCTTTTAAATCATGCTCCATTTATTGTGTCCTTTGATTCGGATTAATGCAAGATTGGTATTATGTAATAAAATAAGATTTAATCTTTAAATATGCAAAATTTTACAGAACTTTAAAATTCTAACAAATAAAGCTCAATTTTCAGCTTCAACAAAATGTTAGAATTAAGTTTTAACGAACGTCTTTCTTGCTACTCAAATAGCAAGGAAAAATTGCATGAGCGAAGTATTTATAAATCAAGGCTCATTTAGTTTAAAACAGAATGTATTCAACAGTAGTTTCAAATATAGTTTAAACTCATATTAACTTACTGTTAAACATTTTACTTCGTAAAATATGAATTTTTAACGTAGCTTCAAGACAAATGTGAAACGATGCATCTTATTTGCAAAAAGTATTTCTATGGATTGAATGATTGAAAGCAAATACTATCATTAGAAAACCTAATACGCCAGGAGTCCAGGTAAATGCAGTCTATTAATAAATTAAACAGTCACACCGCACACTTCTGTGCTATATTTTGTATTATTGGGACAGAAAGATGCAAGATGGGTTTTCCGGGTTAAATTCTCATTGATCTGGGTGAGTGTAGCCCCAGGGTGATCGTAAACACAGTTACGGATTCTCATTGCGAAAACATAATGATAGTAAGGTAAAAACAGTTTAATTTTCATGTATCACTTATATGGAAAAAAGCTCGTGCTGTCTTGAGTTCGAGAGAATATAAGTGGAGAGTCCAGGAAGACTAAATGTAACGGAACCTACGTTCGTGTGTATGTGTTAAGAGATTTATTTCCCATAGTATCGGAGTGGATTAGGCGAGGGATAGCA
This sequence comes from Uloborus plumipes, assembly GCA_038373865.1. Lineage (NCBI taxonomy): Eukaryota > Metazoa > Arthropoda > Arachnida > Araneae > Uloboridae > Uloborus > Uloborus plumipes. The sequence goes on from JAXGGA010003865.1 coordinate 31,587, forward strand.
TTGTTTTAATGGTTCAATACATGGTGTGCCACTGTGCCACCACATTACAGGTGAGGTGGGGGTCTATAGGATGGAATTGGAGTGGTCGGTATAAGGGTTTAGATTATACCATATAAACATTGATGAGGGTATTGAGTATGCCGGCTGGAATATCGATGAGTAGTGTAGAATATAATGATTAGTGGGTGAGAGCGAGCCGATCATGAGTAAGGTGCGTCTGTGCTTGCAAGTTTGTGTGTTGTTACGCCACCGTTTAACAGACCTCTCCCCGCTACACCAACGCTATCCCCCCGCGTAAGGTAAACAGTGAATATTGCCACAGTGGAGAACTGAGAAGCTAAATATGTGGAATAACAGGAAAATTTTTTTCGGTAAGATAGTTCTTAAGAGTAATAAGGAGGTAGAGTAGCGGTGATGAGGCCTGATACATTTTGGTGGGGGGAAGTGTGACACGCGGTTTCGTATGGGTACGGGGTTGGGGCTTATAGTGGTAAAATGCAAAATGTAAATACGATGTTACTTCCATAGCGCTTAGAAAGGACCTTAACTTCGTATAATAGTAATGATATGGGCGTACAAAAGCATTCATGCGAAACAGTCAAGCTAGTGTGTGGGAATAAATTTATAAAAATAAAAATAAAAGTGATGTGACAAGTTGTCTATTTACAGTAGGTTTTGATTGCAAACAGATTTGTTGTTTTTTTGGGGTTTTTGTTTGTGTGGGATTTTGTGGTAATGGTGTGAGTGGTGGTTAGATGGGTTATTGCACCCCCCAGTTAAATTATTTTTGAAAGTTGCTTTCTCAAATAAATAATTTTATTTGGGGTTAACAAATAATGTAATATATATCAGGAAGAATAAAATAAATATATTGCTATTACGAAGTAATTTGTGAAAATGTTTTAACGGGATAATAGTGCGGCGGAGGGATATTAGTACGCCTATGTGTTGCTTAAGGCTCAGCGATTTGGGGGTGTGTGCGGTTACAAGGGGTGGGAGTACGCTACGAATAAATTGTTCGCGGCGTTGGGTGATTTATCTGTATGAACGGCTCCTTCGCAGTTTATATTATATGAACGGTAGTGATAGGCCTGCTAGCGACATGGAATGGAGTGTGAAACCAAGGGGGGTGGTTGGTACTGTTGGGGGCATAGTTGGAGACGGTGAGGGCGCGGTTGGCGTAACACACATTAGACACTAGGTCGGAATGGTTATGGGTGAGGCGGGTTTATCTCTCATCAGGGATTTCGAATCAGGCACTATGGGGGTGGTGAGGCGGGATGAAAATATTGGTAATGGAAGACTTTTTATCGCGTATGTACATGTGTTTTATGTGTCCACTCTTCTCGATGTGCTTGTATGTAAAAAAAGTTTGTTTTTATTCTTAGTGCGTTTTATTTAAAAGTCTTGTTATTTTTTTTAACGGTACAAACATTAATGAAATAGTGCCTTCGGGTACTTTTGGTTCTCGCTCGGAAACTACAAAAAATGCCTTTAATTTGGTTTTATTATCATCCTTGGTGTTCGATTGAAAATTAACCGTCCTTAAGATCGAAAAGGGACAAAGCTCCCTATTGTGGGAACGTGTTTTTCGCGAATGGAGGGGCGGGTCGAGGGAGGGCGGTATATGTGGATAAGTTAGAAATTAACGAGCTTGTGTAGTATAGGGGGCAGTTGGTGTAGATAATGGCTAGGGGCGTAAGTTTAAGTGCTGGCTAACAATCTTAGTACGTCCCTCAAACATTATTTTTCGCATAACCAGTTTCTCATACCCTTAACTTCCCATTTTTTCCTAATGGAATATTGCAAACAGACTTTTTTTACAAAAATACTTACTTTCTGATTAAAAAAAGAAGAGAAAATTACTTTTGTGTTTACTTTGGGAAATCGATTATAAATACACATATTTAAAAAAGATCAAAAGTTCATCAGTGCTAAAACTGCCACTTGTGCTTTAGTAAAATTAATGCAACACCATCACTGGTGTCCGCCCCCCTCAATTTCAGGAATGCCAATTTGGTTTATTTCTTAAAATATTACTTTTTAAAAATTTTAATTAAAGAAAATGAATTACGAAGCGGCTAAACTTTTTGTTTTGCTTTGCTTCTACTTTAAAGGGAGGGATGTGTAAATCAGAGAAAAGATTTTAAATATAAAGAGCCATTTTGTGCGTGCATGCTTTCTGAACTATGAGTTCGTCACAGACTGCCCCCCCCCCCCCGGTCCCAAAAACGAAAAAAAAAAAAAAAAGTCAGAAAGAACAATTAAGAAATGAATGAATTATAAACGCATGGGGAAATTCAAAAATAAAAGAAGAATTGAGATGATTCGTGAAATATTTTTCTGCCACTTACAAATTTTACGCCCAATGCATAGGCCCTGGGTGCCCATGCGACAAATAGGACCAGTGCAGAACACATATACAAACACATTTCATCGTTGATTCTGGAAAAAACAAAAGGGGGAATTAGTTGAACCTCTGCAATGGTCCACCTGTTGGTGACGGAGTTTAAAGCGGCAGAAAAAAAATATAACACTCACGTGGAAGCAAATCAAGTAAGTAATGTTTTTTCTTTAGACACTTCTATTTACAACAGGAGTTAATGGTCGTCGTGCATTATCATGAAAAAAAAAGATGTATATATAAATATCTCTGTGCAACTTTTCAAAGTACTTAACCTTTTTGTTCTGGTATTTAAAATTGCAAAACATGAGGCAGTATTTTTATTTTTCAATGATGAACAGACTATTAGTTCAATTTGATTTCAGCTTCTTTAATTTTTGTTGCTTAAAATTGTTTAAATGAGTAGTTAAAGGTGATTTTCAAAGTAGTAATCAACTTGTGTGCTATTGTTTAGGTATGAAAATTTTTAAGTTTGGGAAATATGAATATGAGCTGTCCATATGTGACCCTCTCCCCAAGAAATTTTATTTTTCACAAAAAATATATCAAGCACATTAAAGAGAACGGACTTAATAATACAAGAATTTTCACAACTAGATAAATATGAAACACCCCTTACTATAGTTTCAATTAAATCTATCGTAGAAAGAGGCACACGAAAATGGCTTTTAAACACACTATTGGTATTGTTACTAACAACATCTTCAAAATATCGCTCCATACGCGGAATTTTATTTTTCATCTTCGCAGTGAGCATCTATATATATAAAGATGACGGTGTTTGTTTGTTTGTTTGTAACCGCTGGCCAGAAGCCCCCACAACACGTACAGACCTGAAACTAGGCTCAAAAATTCGAACGTATCCCAGTAAAATGCATCTCGAAGGCCAAATTTTAAATTCCGAATTAGTTATTTTTCAAGGCTTAAATCTGTACGCAAAACTGAAACACTAGATCCATTTTCCATACAAGCTGCTTTTTCTTCAGTGGTTTAAATTTACGTATAGAGTTAAGCCTTGAAAATTTATTCAATTTGAATAATTAATATCTCCTGTTTTTTACTTAATGTCTTTTTGATTTATTTAGCGAATTGTTTTATACTTTAGGTTACCAGGTGTAGTATTTTTGATACTACGGTAGTATTTTTTCGGCCCAAATAAGGAGCGTAGTATTTTTTGTAGTATTCTGTTAAAAAGTAGTTTATAAATGGTATTTTTAATTCCTTTAACGAGAGGAAAGTTTAAAAAGTCAGACATTTCAGAATTCAAATTATTACTTTTTATTAAAAGATGAGAACATTCATTTTCCAAAATAATGTAAATATTTAGTACTTCAATACTACTGCAATAATAATATCTGAAACAGCTGTAGTGCTTAACCTGTTTCGGTTTTTTGTCTTAATTAGTGACACATTACTGAAATTCTTTCACAATCTGAATTTGAAATCGGCAATGATAACAGAAAAAATATAAATTAGATCAAATTTTTAAATTTGAACGTAGTTTTTTTTTTCAAAATCTGGCAACCCTGAGTAGGACTTTTAGAGGAATTAAAAATGTTCTGAAGCACATGTAAATTAAAGAATATAATAATTTTATTTTAGACGGTTGGAGTGAATTTAAATTTATTCAGTTGACTTCCTTTGCATTTATAGTACGGGTATCGAAATGCGGGTACTGCTAGTAATTTCATCTTCAGAAGATGAAGAAGGTGATTCAGTTGGATCTGAATCAGAATCGGTATCAGATTCAGAATCAGAACTGCTAAATATCAGATCAATAACTCCGCTTCATCCATAGCGCAAAGAAAATAAAAATCGACCAGTCACACTTTTGCTTAAAAACTCCTACGATTCAGGAGAGAACCGTTACGTCACAGCCGAGACCGGAACGACCGAAGCTGGGGAGCTTCTAAACGCGGCCTTAAACGCAGTGTGCACAGTTACGGTACAAGAAACGAATTTCGAAATTTCTGAATGGCAACACCCACTTTTTCTTTGCTCAAATTGATTGCCTTACTGAAAGACCACAGATAGAGTTGGAATGTAATAGCTAAAACATTTCTCATTGGCAATGGGAACATTTGACTAGAGAGTCACGCTTTCCACTTTGTGCATGAACTTTTTCCTCACATATAGTGCTTTGCACATGATGATGAGATGTGATAACATATATTTTATACATCTACTATCGTATAATCCTGTGTATTATTCGAAGTTTGCTAAAGTTCCTCTGCTCTCGAATTGTCATCGTTTGTATGATGATCTTTTTTGACGATCCTTTAGGCTGGAAATGTTGTCACATGCATGTCGGCCCAACGATATTTGTGACTTTTCATTCCGCTAATCACCTTACGCAAGGATACAAATCGATGTTGCATTCAAAAATTATGGAATTTGTTCGCTGTAGCCATAACTGTGAGAGGAGTATTGCTTAAAATCATCAGAATCACGAGTGTATTTCTTGCATTAAATCTATTTAAAATTTTTATTTAATTGGTTTAGCAGATATGCAGTAATTATTTCCTACGCAGGAAAGTTACTTTGGGATCTCCTTGCAAAAGAAAATAAATTGAAAGAATAAACTGTATTTAAGTTACAGTAAAGGGCGAGTATCAGTTTGGAGACAATAACTATAAATTTCTACCTTTAATGTAAAGTTTAAAGCAAAATCAAGTCACTTACAAGAATTTCAAATTGAAACCATTACCGAAATGCAGTTATCAAAAAAAAAAAAAACTTGCTTATAGGGATTTACTATTGGGAAAACTAAATGAAGCGTGCAAAGTATAATATAAACAACTTGGAAAAACATTTTGAAAATAAATTCAGTGACAGTTTAAAAAGAGAAATAGTACGTGCAAATGAAGAATTTATCACATAATGAATGCATTGGTATTTACGTTAAGCTAAAGTAGAACTTTAAGTGATCATATTTTTAAACAATTTCGAATAGGTCATGAAACTTTCTACGCTTGTTTTGTTCGTGTTGTAAACTTCGTGTGCTTATTTAGTGCTTAGTTTATGTTAAGACCTGAAAATAAACTAAAACTAAAGTGGATGCAACTTTTTTCTTAATAATAACTTTTGCGTCAGAGCAATATTATCATACAGTAAAGTCTTGCAAGTAAAATGTTTTCTAAAAAATATTTACTATTATATATGTGTGCAAATAATGTGATGCACTTTAATAAAGTAATTTATGTGCGCAAATTGGGGAACATTTTAGTCAATCACTTAGTTTAAACAATTGAAAAGTTTTTTATAGTGTCTTAGAAAAACAGACCTGATTGCAGGGACGTCATTTCAAGTTTTTCCAGGGGGGGGGGGGCAAAGGGTTCAAACTCAATGCAATTTCATCGGAAAACATCAAAAGCCATGCCCACTTTTCTGAAAATACATTGATTTCTCAAAGTCAGGGGGGGGGGGCAATTGACCCCCCCCCTACCTCGCTAAATGACGGGCCTGCGTGATTGAAAGGAAACCAACTTGTTTAAATATATCCCTTTTCATAACATTAATAAAAAAAGCTTGTTTATCTGTTTTCTTACTCATTTACAGAGGACTGAAAGCAACATTTTTGACAAAGGCTCTTTAAGATGAAGAAAGTTCGACGACCCTCCAATCAATGTTTTAGAGAACGAGCTAAACTATACTCAAATTATTTTATTTCAAAAGATCATTAGTAACTCCTTCAGTATCATAATTTTTTTTCCCAGTACCGGAAAGCATCGATTTCAAACAATGACGTATATAACGTTAGGAAAGGAAATTAATACGAAGCGCATACCTTTAATGCTATGTTTTTTTTTATTTTAAAGACCATTAAGAGGTTTTAATTTATTTGAAAGATGGTTATTTTAGCTATTTAAAACAAAGTAAAAATGTGCTTATATTAACAAATCATAGTAAAATGGATTCTGTCAGCATAGCAGAAAAAATGACTAACTGATAACTAACTTTAACTAATATTCTGGGCATTAGGGTGATTCAAAAAACTTTTTTTTGAATTTCTTTGATCTTACCCCGCAGTTCATTTACATTAATCATAAATGTGATGCATGTGAAATTTTAGCTCAATTGAATAATATTTAGAGGTCGCGCAACGCGATTGAATTCTGTTGAAAATTAGCAATTTCGAGAGCTGAAGTATCTAACTTTATTATTATAAATAATATTGTTCTTCATATAAAATGGAATAATTTAAAATGTTAGTTTACTCTACTAAGTAATTAAGCATCCACTCTACACAGGGCCCAATATAAGTGACCAAAAAGCCACTTTGCTAGTAACAGCTACAGTACAAAGTGTGGGTCAAAATGGGGTGCATTTGACAACGTCCATAAAAAGGTAAAGTCAAATTATTCGCTCTGAATCAGCAGTTAACTTACAAAAATCGTTTAAATCTATGACTTTCTTTGATGGAACAAAACATTAATGCAAAATATATCTGGAAAAATGAAGGAGGATTGGTGGAATTCACACCAGTATTAATATTAGGACCACAAGCATTGATGATTAATTTACGGGTACTCCTAAGTTAGAGTCAGACATATAAATTGCTACGGCAAATGCTGCTGTAAGATAACCTGTTAGATGAATGGTAACTTTTACTGAACTTGTACGTGGTTTGTGTTTCGATACGACATGTAGTGCCGGTACTAAAGTTGGAGCATGTTTAAACTTGAAAAAAAAAGCTAGGGAAGCAACTTTTATATTGTGCTTTCCGCCATTATGGTTTAGATATTGTGCTTTCGGTCGTATTATAACCGAAGTCTATTTTAGTCTCGGTATTTTAACCAATAAACCAAGAAATATAGAGATATTGGGGTATTTGATTGCGTGAAATGTCAAATGCAGTGTTCAAGCAATTGCGTGGAACCATACACTGCCATTGGATCCACAATACTGCTTTTTAAGCGGTTTCAGCAATCATAGTCAAGAATACAACATTCTAATTTTAAAGATGGAGTGAGAAACGATGAGGTTGAGGAGTTGGTAGCTAATTCAGAGCGATGTGCAACTAATAATGGAAGTTGCGTTAAGTCAACTTCTGATGACCCATGCAAAAGAAGTGTACAGGAAATACTGGAGCTTAGTGTGATTTTCTTGAGAGGAGCACCTTCTTGTTGGTGTATGGTTTCGTGTCCCCGGAGCAATTCCCCATGTTATATGGAGGTCAAAGATTCTTCAAGCCGTGAATATTTCGCAACCAGTTCAAACTTGCAGACGAACAAAGAAAAGGTATTCGTAACATATGAATGTGAATTCCTTCACATTCTTATCGTTAATGAGAAAGAATATCTAAGAGTTAGGTTCACAGTAACCCATTTCTGTCCAAGCAAGCACTGAGAAATGATTTGGAACATTTACAGCGTCCTGATTCATAAAAAGAAGAAACTCAAAAAATATCAGCTGTTTGATAATGAGCATTGCAAACTTCAAAATAGCTACCAACGAGGCTTTGTACTACCAAAGAAACTGAGGATTGTAAACGACATTACGGAGCGTGGCACGCCGTTATTGTAGCATTTGTTAAGAATATCACTAAAGACGAAGAAAAAAGACAGTGTCTTCTTCAAGTGGTACAAGAACACAGAAAAAAAGTTTCAAAGTTGCAAAAAGTAACATTTAAAAGTATTGCAAGAATCAATGAGCGAGTTACTATATATTTAATGTATTTGAATTTTTTTTCATATTTTTTTCCGTATTTGATTAGTTTTCATATTTTTCTGTATTTTATTGGTTTTTAGCCTACTTTCCCGTTAAAAACAAAATAAAGACGAAAAAAGTATTAAAAGTGGCTTAATGTATCTAAAAAACATCGCCAACTCAAAAAAATATCGCCAAGTCCAAAAAAAATCTCGCCCAGTTAAAAAATTATCGCCAAGTCCGAAAAAAAGCCAAAAAGAAATAAAAAGGTAAATGAATATCGAAAAACTAAAAATTTGAAAGTAGGGTATTGAGATGGGGAATTTGTGCGTCGGTCGGTCGGTCGGTCTGTCTGTGCCCCCCCCCCCCCTAATAACTTTTGAATGAACATTCCGATTCTGACAAACTTTTTTTTGTTGGAAAGATCTCAGCGAGTACAGCTCATTCCCATATTTGATTTTTCGATTTGAACATTTTTTTTCAACTTTGAACCGTTCAAACAACCTGTCCCGCGATGCTAACTTTTGAGTGCTGAACAGTCCGATTTGAACAAACTATTTTTTGTTCGAAAGATCTGATCAAGGATACTTCATTCCCGTATTTACATTTCCGATTTGAACAGTTTTTCTTTCAACATTGAACCGCTCAAGCAAGCTGTCACTCCTAATAACTTTTGAGTGAACAGTCCGATTTAAATAAACTTTTTTTTTGTTCCAGGATCTCAGCAAGGATACTTCATTACCGTATTTAAATTTTCAATTTGAACATTTTTTCGTTCAACATGGAACCGTTCAAAGCAAGCTGTCACCCCTAATAACTTTTGAGTGAACAGTCCGATTTAAAAAACTTTTTTTTTTTGTTCGAAGGATCTCAGCAAGGATACTTCATTACCGTATTTAAATATTCAATTTGAACATTTTTTCGTTCAACATTGAACCGTTCAAGCAACCTTTCTCCACCTAATACCTTTTGAGTGAACCGTCTGAATGGAATAAACTTTTGTTTGTTTGAAAGATCTCGGAGAGGCTCATTCCTATACTTCGCCTTTTGATTTGAACCATTTTTCGTTCAATATTGAACCGTTCAGAAACAAAATTTAACATTAGCGCCTACGGGGAATTTAAGTTGAATGTTGATCCTGAACTTAAAGTCGGATTTCCTTCAAACTAACTTTGTAAGAAAATGGTTTTGATAAATAATGTTTCTAAAGTACTTTTCTGAATAATCTTCTGTGAGGACTCCGATTCCGACTCCGACTCCTCAAACATGGCGGAAATGCAGGCTCAGAAAAAAATGACTGACTGTGCAGACGATTTTTTATTTATTTATTCATTTGTTTCATTTTATTTATTATTGTTATTTTTTTCTCTTTGGCAGACGATTTTTTTTGTAACAAAAATTTTTCATTCACGAGGGCATTTTATTCTTTATTTATATTTAACAACTGGCAACAGATTAAAAGTGAAATTCGAGACATTTTATTAACGGACGAGTTTTTTTTTCTTTGTTTGATAAAATGTGTTTTGATGCTCTTTGTACTTTTATTTATTTATTTATTTATTTTTTTGAAAACGATTGAAATGTTTTTCTACGGAAGAACTGTAACAGTTACATTCTTTAAAAGGTGCGACAAAACTTTATTTATTCGTTTATTTACTTTTTACGTGTCTATTTCATCTGATGAGAGGGGTATATTTTGATTTTAGAAATCAGCTTTAAGTGCTAAACAGGTATGTTTGACATAATTTTCAGTCTCAGATAATCAAGAGAATAATGATCAGATGCTAGAATGCCGATGTCGATGTACGGGAAAGTAGGTTCGTTTAGTTCTTGACAGAACTTATTCTTAAATATATAATTTTGTAATTGCACGCTTTTTTTCTCCAGATATAAAAAAGCAATAAAGTAGCTTTATTACTATTCTTTGCATTCGCATTTGTGCCACTATCACGAAATTTGAAGTACTCCTAAATATAAATATAGTTTACTAAAATTTGGGCAAATAATTCAGTGTATATAAAGGTACTAAATAAGACGGTAAGACGAACAAAAATACAAAGGCTATTTTTTTCCACAGATATCATTAACGTTCATATTTTTGTCAATATCACGAAATTTGAAGGCATTTGCGAGACCTCTAAATATTAATAACTTTTTTCAAAATTTTGCACAAATAATCAGTGTATGTAGTGGCACAAAATAAGAGGGTAAGACCGACAAAAATATATACTTTATTTTTTTCCATACATTTCTGAATCACCCTACTGTGCATACAATCAAAGAGTTTTGTTATATAAAATTGGTTGCTTTAGCATCTATACAATAAATTCAATTGCAGGTCAAACTAAATTTCAATACAAAGGAAGAATCCAATCAAATTTATGATTTTATGCACTGAAAAGAAGGATACATGCTTTCAGTATAGTTTGCTTGTTACGTTTAGTTTCTGTAAGTATGTTGGAGTTGAAACAGTGAAAGATCGATTTTTGTCCGTTATCAGAAAATATATGATTATTAGGTTTTAATTTTCAATTAAATGTTTTTTCTCTTTCGCTGTAGTTTTTTTAGGAATTGGTATAAAATTTTGCAATATTTTCGTAAATTATTCGTAAAATGCTAAATAAGAGGAATTTTTGATGAGACATATCTTTAGGAACGATGGAATTTAGAGCTACATTTATCTGAACGCTTGAGAAAGGGGAAATTGCATTTTAAATTCGAGATTTATTGAGCAAAGAATGAAATAGCAGGAAATTGACAACTATCATACATATCTCTAAATTCAAAGTCAAACATATTTAGGCTATTATCAGTTTGGCCATATTTCTCACAGATAGAGTAGGTCTGTATATGGGCTAATTTCTGTAAATAAGGATTGTGCACAGCACCAAAAATGCTCCAAACGGAAAAAAGAGAGAGGAGCAAACCAGTTCTAAGTAAATAATGGCCTTGGCGCAGAATCATGCACGTTGCTAAGAATCATTTCATTCGAGAAACATACTTTTGAAAAATTAAAAACTTTTCAAGAGATTGTGAAATTGAATTTCTCTGTTTCAAAATTCTACAGTTAAATAAGTCGCTTCTTCCTCTCAATAAAATGGATGATATGCGCTTCTTGTCATCACTTGCTTTGAAGTACTTGTTTTTTTTTTTTTTTTATAATTGAAGAGCTTGGAGGATGAAGGGGCTGTTACATTTTAAAAAATGAACACTCTGTACAATGGTAGGCAATGGATGCAATAAGTAAATAAAACTTGATACACCAAACAGTAAATGTCAACAGACCAATTTCATACGCACTAATGACAAAACCAGAAAACAAAAAAGCTGAAACAACTACAACAATAAAACTTAGAACTTTAATTACTCGCAATTTCTGTTTTGTCACTTAACCCCTTCATTAGGGTGGAGCGAAAAAAATGAATTTTTGATTTTCGTAAACGGGTACCTTTCATTTACTGTGAATGAGGATAAGTAACAATTCTGTAAAATATTTCACTTTTGCGACGTTATCTTTAGTCTGCGCATTTGGCCTAAAGTTATGAAATTTTTGATTTTTTTTAGATTTTTCAAATTTTTTTAAAAAATATTGCAAATGATAAAACTAGTGACGGGTGGTTATTAAATGGAAAAAAAGGTTTGAAATATGCAAGGAATTTTTTAAAACCATTTTAGATTATGATTTCAGTCTGCGCATTAAAGCCAAAGTTCATGAAAATTTTCGAAATTTCCGATATTTTCAATATTAAGCAGAAATTTTATAATTTGATATTTCCTCTCAATATTTACTTAAAGTGCCTTCAAAACATTTTCTTAATCATTTTGTTGTTTCTTTGAACTACTCAACTCTTTGCTTGCTCATTAAAGTACCCAGGACTCACCACGAGGAAGCGGACGCATTTTGGGTACCACCCGCGCTCCCCATGCTTCCAACCAATGAGAGCACACATTTACATTTCTTAGACAAGTCAGGAACAATAAATTGCTTCTTTGATTAGGAAATTGTTTGCATTGGTTTTGATGGATGCACTACAAAGACAGAAAATACAAAGGTGTAATACTGAAACTGGAAGAAAAACTTGGTAGACCTCTGTAATGAGATATTTGCCAATTACATTTGAATGAACTTAATTTGCGGCATTTTTTGCAAAAGCTAGATGGACCTACCAGTGGACCAAAGTGTTTTTTTTTTTTTTGGGGGGGGGGGGGGCTGTTGGACGAAGCGAAACAACATGTTATAATTTCAAATCAGTTCAATATGAACCTATAGAATTTGTCATTGATCAAACCGATTTTGGCAATAAAAATGATTTAAGTACTGAGCAACAGTAACTTCATGAGATGAGCAAGGTAGTTTAGACTGGGAAAATATCAAAAAAATTGTAAAACAATTCCAAGAAAGCTTTCTAAAGCCAGATGGTTGACTACAGCAAACATAATCTTTAGACTGTAATTTTTAAAAGAGTTCATAACTTTCGCGGTAAAAGTGTCCTTGCTCTTTTAGGATGAAGTGCAGACGTTACTAATTTATATATGAATTTGTGTGGGATTATAAAGAGTCACACTTATCTCTCAGGGAAAAAGCAGAAAATTGTATTCACAACCATTCAAAATAATGTATATTTTGCACCCTAGAAATATGCTGTTATCGATATCTATATACATATAAAAATGGATGGATGTATGTTTGTTCCTTATACAAATCCACAGTTTCGTCGGATTTTTAACAAACTTGGTACAGAAGTTCCTTGATGCACTAAAATTCTCATAGGCGGGGTTTTGAAATTTTAAAAAAATCCAAAAAGCTCAAAATTCAAATTTTTGGTCTCAAAATGGCCATTTTCTTTCAATTTTGAATAGATAGAGTAATAGAGATAAGCCTTTAAGCATACAAATTGATAAAATGGAACACATTTAAATAGGAGTGTTTTCCAACAAAGATTACGATTAACAATGAATTATCAATTTAATGCTCACCTACTTTATTTTTGTATGAAATAAGTTTTTATATTCCCATGTGGATAGAATTCATTCAAATATTTTTTTAGCTATGTTGTATTATAAGCACCTAGGCAACGCCGGATAATAATCTAGTTAGTTCATAAGAGAGCACATATAAAGAAACTTGTTTTAAATCGTAGAAAACAAACAAGCAAACAAGTGAAAACGCTTCAGATCCCAAAAATAGATAAAAATCTATTTACATACATAAATCAAAAGTCAGAATACATCGATATGATTTCTTGTCATGATGTGGAAGTTACAAAGCCACCTTTTACAGGTAATTTAACAATACAACATTTACAAAGATTACTGGAAGCTGAGAATTTAAGTATAATTTCTGAATGCGCTCTTTTTAAATTTCCTTTAAGACTCGATCAGTTGAAAGAGCACTCAAATAGGTCACAAGCTCATCAAAAATGGTATGTAATCACAGGAAAAGAAAAAGTTTAGTAAAAACGAGGGTATCTGACAGAAATATTTGATCGATTTACGACACAAATAAAAGTTTAACTGTTAAAGACGTATCTAAGAAATGTAAATACGTTCTCGCATAGATTGGAATGAAAGGCTCACGTGTAGGACTGGAAATGCGGTCACCTCCTCGTGGTGAGTCCTGGTTAGTTCCACATGAGCTAGCGGAGAGTTGCACGGTTTAGAGCAATAACAAAATGAATAAAAACAGATTTGAAGACACTTCAATTGAATATTGAAAGGAAATACTGAGTTTAAAAATGTTGAAAATATTGGAAATTTCGGAAATTTTCATGAACTTTGGGCTTAATGCGCAGACTGAAATCATAATCTAAAATGGTTTTAAAAAATTCCTTGTATATTTCATACCTTTTTCTTCCATTAAAAAACCACCCGTCACTAGTTTTATCATTTGAAATATTTTTTTAAAAAATTTGAAAAATCTAAAAAAAATCAAAAATTTCAAAACTTTAGGTCAAATGCGCAGACTAAAGATAACGTCGCAAAAGTGAAATATTTTACAGAATTGTTACTTATCCTCATTCACAGTAAATGAAAGGTACCCGTTTACGAAAATCAAAAATTCGTTTTTTTCGCTCCACCCTACCCTTCATCTCCCAAGCCTTTCAATTGCACAACACACCGGCTACTACGCTGAAAAAATAAGCTGTTGCTTTTACAGTATAACACTGACAGCAGAGGTTCCAGTTTAAAACTGTAAAAGCACATTAATAAACTGTAAAACCAGCTATTTCACTGTTTATCACGGTAAAACTAACCCTTATACTGTTTATTACTGTAAAATTAGAAATATTATGATGTAAAAACAACAGTATAATACTGGCAGCAGAAGTTCCAGTTTAGAACTGTAAAATCCACAGTATTGAACTGTGAAACTAACAATTTTACCTTTTATTACCGTAAATAACTGTAAAATTAACCGTATTATACTGTACAAACAACATCTATTTTTACAGTGTAGAAGTATTGGATGGTCTATAAACAGGCTAGCCCTTTTCTGGACCTGCAATGTGAGTTTGTTTTAAGGCCATGCAATTATGGATTCTTGATGATTACGAATTTAGTTAATGTTAATGAATTAATATGTTTTTACTCGCCGGGTACCCGGCCCTGCCCGGGTTTCTACCGGGTAATGTGTTTCAGTGAAACTCATCCATAATTTTTTCAGCATTAAAGTGCACATCTATATACATAAATGGTTACTTCTGTAAACAACGGCTATTTTTTCTGTCTGTATAAACTCAAAAAAACTGTATTCCACACCCTAAATACAAATGCAAGCGACAAATAATGTTTAGGTAAATAGGAAATGTTATAAGCTTGGTGTATTAAAATAAATATGAGTTATTCCATAGTAACTAACGTAACATTCAGAGATGATTTTGTAATTGTTTTTACTTGTAACTTAAAGGAAAAAAATATTTTTTGTTTTTGCTGGTGGATTTACAATGTACATGGTATCTATGTATCATTTCTACTAAGAATTTAAAACAAAATTACTGACAGTAGATATTTTTTCAACCAAAATAGCAGCGTGACTAACGTAACATTTTTGCAACTCTGAAAATAAATGCTCATGTTGTGAGGCAAAAATTTCTCAAAGTTAAGCAAGTGTTACAAATTGAATGATATATTTAAAAAATTCGTAAAGTTGGCTTTTAAAAACATAAAATACATTTATTAAATCTTAATTTTTTTTAGTCTTAAGTGCCACTTTTACTCAAAATGGAGTGTGACTAATGTAACGTGACTAAGGTAACCATCGATTAACAGGCAGTAAACACGCTACAAACTATTTATTATGGCTAATCTCAGTGATAATTACAATACTTTTTCAATTTTTTTTTAACTTCGTATGTTGTATGATTTTTATTTATTTATTTATTTATTGATACTTTTTTCACTTCGGCATTTTTTTTTCTTCGGCTGAGGTTGACATTTCTATGGAATGACCCATATATATTTCCAGTATCAATCGCTCTCGAGTCAGCCATTTCTAAACATTGTTTGTTAAATAAGTCCCATTATTGCAGTTTCTATCCTTGTGACTTCAATGGTGAAAACTCAGTTGGTGAAAACATCTTATGTACTAAATTTAGAAAAAAATTCACTGTAAACACTTTCTATTTTCTAACTGTTGCCAAAATTAATTCTCTTTTTATTTACCCCGTTAGCGATTCTTGGCACAGATTAGAGCCGCTATATAGACCTTATAGTCTATATAGGGGCCTTCGCACAGATGAATATTAAAATCCTAAGAAAGCAATAAATTTTATACATACTCCAGAGAAGCCATGATTCAAAATTTTCATTGTGATTACTAAAAATATTGTTGATGCGAGGCAACAAATTTTTTCAACAATGAGTTGAAAATTTAATAATTTAATGGAAAATTACCTAAAATTTACTGTTTTCTGTAATAACTTTTTAAAACTAAGTTTTTTAGAAATAAATCGTAGCCTATCCTGATTCCTGGTAATGTAGCGATCTACAGAAAAAAAAAATAGTTAAAATCGGTCCAGTAGTTTTGAAGATTACCCCGGAGATACATACATACATACAAAAGTGATCATTTATCTACATAGATAAGGATACATTACATAATAAATAAGAGGCGTTTGGTTGTGTATCTTTCAATCTGTTTTTAAGATGACCAAAATGCGAATAAATATAAAAAGAGGGAAAAGGAAAATGCAATCTAGAAATCGGATCTAGACGACATGTAGAAAACCATTAAGGCAGGTTGCGAATCCAATATGGGGATTTTGAAGACAAGTAAACATTTTAATGTTCATAGAACTTTAATTACCCCCCCCCCCCAAAAAAAAATAAAATAAAACGATGTATTCTTAAAGAGTTGAAGCTGCTGACTCCTGATATAGCAATTTGGAGTAACTTGGAATATAAAAGTGAAAATAAGTAAAAACAAAAAAAAAAAATTTTTTAAACGTGATTGTTCTCTCAATCTGCATGAAAGCTTTCCTTTGCTGATTCAAATATTATCTGAAGAATGATATTACCAGTGTAAAATTGGAAAGTATAAGTAAATTCGCTTCTATTTTTTTTCTTTAGTATGTTTCAAAATATCTGTATTACACTTTTTTATTTTATTCTAGTTTTGTCATTGCTGCTTAATTTTTTTCCCTAAAAATAATCAATAATTGAAACAAAATCATAATTTACGAAAAAACAAATTTTCTTTTGCGATGTTTTTTTTTTTATTTTTACATTAGAGTTTCATTTTCTCCTTTCTAAAAAAATTGGTTTTATGATCACTTTAAATGTGTGTCAGTAATCTTTTATTTCGAAAATCATGTGACATATATTTTTTGTCTGATCTTTTTAAAACCTGTAATTCGAAACCTTTTTGGCAAACATGAAAAGCAAAAGAAAAAAGAAAAAACCTTGAATACCTTTATTAATATGAGAATGTAACTTACGTTTTGCCTAAAAAGCTTTTCAGTTACGTTTTTTTCTTTTCTGTATTCAAAAAAAAAAAAAAAAAAAAAAATTAGTTTTATATACTGTGAATTAGAAGTATCATTTCATGTAATTTGAAAATTTCCATTCCTGAGATAAAAATTTACTGCTTTTGTAAGTGCATGTTTTGTGATTTCTAGATTTGCTTCACATTTTGGGATCATATTTTTGATTTGGAAAGCTATTTACTGTAAAAAACGTGATGAATTAAAACTCAAATAAGTTTGAACTGTTTTACTAGTTTTTTTTAAATTTCGCCTTTAAAAATTAGTATTAAAAGAGTCATTTCTACGAAAAAAACCCTGTAAATTCAAAAAATGAGTTGAAAGCATTTTTATGTTTTTAAAACGCTGCGTCACAATTTAAAAATTGTATGAATACAGTGAAATGTCCAGACTCTTGTTGAATAATAGTAGCATATGGTTACATTAATTTTAAGTTAATAACTTTCAACTGTTTTCGTTGATACTTTTTATCTGCTTATATTTGAGCACAGATGTGCCTATTGCCTTGATTCTTGCTGTGAATATTTGATGTTTTAAAACAAAGTTTGTTTTGCTAGAAATTATTTGAAAATTTGAAATGTTGACTTTCATCTTTAAAATTATTTTGAAGCACGGTTTTTTCTTTAAAAATAGAAATAGGTGTTAAAAACAGTTTACGCGCACCTAAAGTTTAAAAATTAGCATAAAGTAAAATCGGACTATCTGCATAGCTGGGTGCATATAAATGAAATTTTCATTAACTTTTTCTTTCAAAAATCATTTACACTTCGCAGTATATAAAGTCATGGTTTATTGGTTATATGCTAGATAAAAGCTATTCTACATGGTGCGCTCTAAGTCCGTTGTCATGGGCCATAAAAGTGAGGTTTAGTTAGAGTAAAACAGACATACGCTACGAAATGAAGTTGCACACAACGCTACCTGTTGGCAAAACTCAGAGTTAGCATTCTTATCACAGAAATGGTATAGATACGGGTAAAAAGTCAACTACAAAGTTGTTCAGCGTCATCACATTACAAAGAGAATTGCGCCGTATCCACATCGCAATGTTAAGAATAGTAGGCTTAAAATGCATTACCGCTACAAATAGTCGTATATGGTGGTTGGATAAACTGCCCCCACGCTGACCTAACCCAGGTAGCACAAAAAACGTTTAAACGTTTTATAAACGTTTTTAATCCGTCGTCACAACGTTAATAACCATTTTACAACCTTTAAACAATGAAGTGTGCTACTTGGGAAGATTAACCCTTAGACAATTTCTGGTAAGAATGCATCACACAGTTATTATGTGCAACCAATAGGACAACCAGCTATTATGTGCACAAGCTGTTATTCTAAGGATACGATAAATTCTAGGCCCAAAATACGATATTGCGGGTGGACCGAAAATTATAACACTGTTTTTATCACAAACTTAACTGTGTGCTACAAATACGCCAAGAAGATGTTCGTGTAAAGTATGAATTTTTCCAATTGTTCCGCTGCTTTTTCACTTCCTGAATAAAAACGTCATAGTTTTTATTGCTTTTTTATAATTTTTCATTCAGCTAAACTGTGCAATACTTCTGGTATGAATCACTGATTTTCTGCGAATTGAGCAAATGAATCTTCCTTTATTGTAAAACTAACTGCAAATGATAAATATACCAGGGAGATTTTTATGTACAGCACGTTTTCCCCGTATGTTCCTTTTCGTTTTCGCTTACTGGGGAAAACGCAGGAATATTTTTTTATTGCTCCTTTTCTATAGTAAAATTATTTTTTATTTCGCTAAACTGCGCAATACTTCAAATAAGAATCATTGGTTGACTAAGAATTTATAATAGGATTCTATTATCATTATCGAAACTGTGTACGACTAATAATACTCAAGAAGGATGTTCGTGTATAGTATGATTTTTTTCATACAAGTTCCGCTGCTTTATCCCTTACAGGGAAAAACGCAGAAATAGTTTTTATTGGTGTCATTTTGTACTAATATTATTTTATTTGGCTAAACAGTGCAACATTTCTATACTAAAATGCAACTTGACTTGGCACTCAACGTCACTACGGGAGAAGCCAATAAGAGCTCACAAGCAGTTAGCGATCTCCTCTAATTCGCCAAGTAGGCTGTGACATTTTATCTAGCTCGTTTTTCATAGGCTAACGTCACGCTAACGTCACAATGTTTTTGTCTAGAAAGGTTGCAGTTGAGTATAGTATAAATCCCTGATTTTCTGCGAATTCGTTTTACTGCCGTGCTAAGCACAAAAGTGGTATCTGCAGATGATCTCAAACTGAGATATTGCCCTTTAAAATTTTGCGCCTCTTCAGATGATACTTCTTATGAGCTTTTTAAGAAATATTTCTTGCTCTCAAATAACCATAAAACTTTGTATTAGATAACGTATTAGATACATTTAGGTAGATAACGTTATAAAGAACCACCTGATGACAATAACTCAATTTTGTTAAAAAGTGCAGACACCCCTTTTGCGTTTAGCACGGCAGAATATAAGTCTTTTATTATAAACTTAACCCTTCCCGTACCAACCACAGTGAGTGGTCTACTCGAATTCGATAGGACCCTGAAGATTATAGATGTTAAATGTCCCTTCAGAGAGAATCTGACGCATGCCGCACCTTTGACTTTCTCAGTAAAGAATATTAGGGGTGTATGTAGACACATAACGTTTTGTTAACCGAACATCTTTAGTTTATGGTTCAGAAACTTCTAGTCAAATCTCACAACATTTTAACTCAACAAAATGTTTAGATTCGGAACATTTTTTACGAAGTCATTTAGCCAAATACCATGACCATTTCCTGATATTTGAGTATGTTTGCATTTTGGAGATTAATGTTTGACATATCGTTTTTTTGAGAAAAAAAAGTATGCTAAATTTATGATGCTCATCATTAAATATTCTGAGCATGTGTTCACAAATAGTGTTCAAACTCCAGAGAGAAAAAATAAAAAATATGCTAAAATTGTGATTTTAATCTTAAAAAATTATTCAGTTTTTGATCACCGTTTCTGCATTTGCACTTTTATCACACGCAAAAACATTAACGCATATTAATAACTATTTTAAGCAGCACCAAGGTGCCCCAAAACTCTATTACAGATTTAAAGCTATTTAATAATCTAGCCAAACATTAAGAGAATACCTGTAATAATTTAATTCTAATAGATGGAACGTAGCACTAAATGTCTCTTAGTAAGAAACAGTTCGAAAAAGTAATGGCCTCTTGAATCAAAAATTTTCAATTGTACAAAAATTACATATTGAGACAAAACAATATTGGGACAGAAAAAATACTAGTCTTTCTTGCATTGTTTGTTTGCTGAATATTACTATTCACAGCACTAGAAACTAGATCCATTTTCCGCTGTTTTTCAAGATAAAATAACGAGGGAAAAATATTTACATAAACATAAGGGTGTGCCCCTGGAAAGAAAGTGAATAAAGAAACCCGCATGCCAAACCATATGAAATATTCATTTAAAGGAAAATATTGGGATATCAAGTATATGAAATGTCATTTTATTTTAGAGAACATGAGATTTTCATAGTAATGATAATGAAACTTAACGCAACAAACATTTCTTATGCATTATCGTCGTCACCATGTTAAAATTATGAATGTGAAAATTGGCCCTTTTTAGGAGAGCCGAAACACTGAATATAATTTTTTCCCACCTGACGCGTTTGGTAATTTTCGATTTTTAAATTTTATAGATATCTTTAAGTGTACATCTATCGTTTGAAGGTATAATTTTAATTTAATTTTAATTATTTGTAAAATTATCAATAGTAAATTTTTAAAAATATTAGCTACTTTACCAAAATGGACATTTTGGGTCGAAAATCACTGAATTGAAGGTAAAGTATCGAATATGAAATTTTAGAGAGTATTCGATAGTTTGCAATGAAGTTTCATGGCATTCATTTTCGATACTTTACATCAAGGATACAAAATTGCTATAAAAATTAATAATAATGGCTGAAAAGATTTAAAAAAAAAATGTTTTTTTTTTTTACTAAGAAAAACGTTTGTTAAACACAAGATAAGGCAATAAATCCTTAAAAATATAATTTTCTTATTTGTTTAACTGCATAAACTGATGAATATCATATTCGTAAATATAGCATAACTTAAGCTGTGAATTCGTAAAAATGACATTGGCTTATGACTATCTAATAGATTCATAATTTTACCAGTAGGTAGCCCTTTTTTAGCACTATGGGAAACCA
Source organism: Uloborus plumipes (assembly GCA_038373865.1). Taxonomy (NCBI): domain Eukaryota; kingdom Metazoa; phylum Arthropoda; class Arachnida; order Araneae; family Uloboridae; genus Uloborus; species Uloborus plumipes. Next base: position 52,865 of record JAXGGA010003865.1, read on the forward strand.
TTGAACTTGAAAAACGCGATTTTTCACATTAGTTTAGCATGGTGCCGACGATATGATCGTACGCTGCAAAAAATAAAATTTTGTTCTCACAGTATAATACTGTCCGCAAAGGTTCCAGTTTAAAACTGTAAAATTCACAGTAATAAACTGCAAAATTAGGAATTCTACAGTTTATTACTGTAAAGTGACAATTTTGCAATTTATTACCATAGTTTTACATTTTATTAACACAAAATGAGATGTATTATACTGTAAAAACAACAGTATAATACTGGCAGCAGAGGTTCCAGTTTAAAACAGCAAAATACGCAGCAATAAACTGTAAAATCAGCAATTTTACAGTTTATTACTGTAAAATTAGCAATTTTTGGTTTTTTACTATAAAATTAGCTGTATTATACTGTAAAAACATCTATTTTTTTTACAGCTTACACGGAATTTATTGGACAAAAATCTTGCTTCAAATATTGAATTTCTTAAAGCAAAAATGCCTCACAGCTCCAAATTCTTAAAATATCTAAAATAATAAACATGAAACTGACGATGGACCACTTTTTATTACAAAATTAATCTATCGCGAATTATTTGGGCTTATTTTATGAACACCATATTTTTTCAACAAATTAGTTATTACTTTATCCTATATCAACTTCAAAAAAAAAATCTCTGTACTCAACAAATTAGTTATTACTTTATCCTATATCAACTTAAAAAAAATTCTCTGTACTCAAATTATCTTGTCCGTTTTCAGAATTTTTTTGAAACACTTGTTTCAAAACGTAACATAACAGCTCTTTTGTGAAAAGAAAAAAAAAACTACTTGCTAAAAAATTAGCTAATGCCATGCATTAAATTCAGGAGGTACGAAGCTGCTGTAAATTATGATTATTAAACTGTCGTTTGTTTGAAGTTCACCTTCATGAAACGACACTACAGTGTCACAGTTTTTCCCAGTTGTGTAATTTTCTGCTCATGGACTTAGTTACGAAATTTTAAGAAGCGCATCACAGTTTTCTAAAATAGTGTTAAGTTTTTTCTATAGGTCTTGCTTTTTATAATTTCTTTAGCTTTTAAATTACAAAAAGCAGATTTTTTAACATATATATTATTTTGATTTCCAGAAAAACTTATATTTATAGTATTTTTGGTGAATATCTATACTGCTTTACTATTCTTAAAAATAAGCTGCTATATAACAACTTTCCAAAAAATCTCATTAACACTGTTTGCTCAAGTGTATCCTTTAATAACGCATGATACTACTGCTAGAAGCCGGTTCAGTTTTGAAGAAGTGGACACTTTTTGAGCACGTGCTTTATTTATAAAATGTGTAGCTCATTTGTAGATAATTACTGAGTTTAGCAATAATTATTTCATTATTCGTTAGTACTTACTAAAAAACTACTAAAACCAATACAACCATACGTTCATAATAGATTTATTACATGTCAAAGAAACCATATCTCCTTCTCCGATCATACAAAATTTATTCTTAGCATTTTCCTTCAAAACAAATAAAGTGAAGGAAGAGGTTGTCTATAAGAATAAAAGGCTAGCTGTAATGTTTCTTTCATTTCTTCTGACATAAAACGTAATTTACTATTATTGCACTGCCTCTTCTAACTCGTTTTTTATGACGTTGATATATTTTTAGAAATTCAGCATAGGATACATAAAAAACTGTTTGTATTCACATGTAAAATTGGTTGGTAAGCAATGAATAAAATTTTTTCTCTTAAATAAGTATAACATACTAGTACAAATTCAAACCTAAATTGACAATTTATTTTAAATACAATACTAAAATCCCAGTAACCCATTTAAAGGGAAATCTCTATATTACTGATTGTATAATAGAGTGGGCCGAAAATGACTTTTTTTTAAAATTTCGATGATGGGTATTGCAGAAATGGGGCCATTGGGGGAGCAAAGTGCTCCCCAAACAAAAAATTTGAAATTTTTTGGTATATTTCTTGATCTGCCGCAAATGCGTTAAAGTTAGGAAAAAATACGGTTTTTTCGAGATTTTTAGCGAATTATTAAAAAAAAATCAATTTTTGATAACGGGTTGGGCGGAACAGAAAGCGAAACTCTTAAACTGTAAAATTGCTAATTTAACAGTTTATTACCGTGCATTTTACAGTTTTGAACTGGAACCTGGGCTGCCAGTATTATGCTGCTCCTTTTACAGTATAATACAGCTAAATTTTACGGCAATAAACTGTAACATTACTAACTTTACAGTAAGAAACTGCAAAATTGCTAGTTTTACAGTTTATTACTGTGCATAATAACAGTTTTAAATTGGTACCTCGGCTGCCAATATTGGACTACAAAAACGACAGTTCATCTTTTGCAGTGTAGTAAACAATAAATTCATAATTGTATCACTTACTTTCAAAATTCAATCCAAACTATAAGATTTCTTTGATCCAAGTTTGCTTTTATTTATTTGATATAGCTGAAAAAAAAAAGAACCCTGTCTTCCAATGCCCTAGAATTCTGTGCAAATGCAGTTTGATCACTTAGATCTGGCTTCATGATACATACACAATAATAAAATACACTGGCGGAAAAAAAAATCCCAACACCAAGAAAAAATTGATGTAGAGTAATGAAATTTGGGTAATGCAATTGTCTAGTTAACATGTTTAATTGATTAAATGTACAAGATCACTGGCTAATTTAAGCTCAAGAAAATGCTGTGCAAATGTGAAATTATGTTAATTTAATAGAGGGTGTAACCTCCAGAATTTTGAAGGCAAGCCTGCAAGCGTGCATGCATTATGTCATACTGGTGCCAAATGTCACTTTGTGGTATGGAGTTCCATGCTTGTTGCACTTGCTGTGTCAATACTAGGACCGTCATTGCTGACTGTGGATGATGCTCGAGGTGCCATCCCATGATATCCCATACGTTATCAATTGGAGACATACCTGGTGATTTTGCAGGTCATGGTAACATGTCAGCACTCTGTAGAGCACATTGCGTTACAGCAGCGATGTGAGGGCGAGCGTTATCCGGTTGGAAAACGCCCCTTGAATGCTACTCATGAAGGCTGTACTACTGGTTAAATTAACAGACTGACGACAAATTTTCAGTCAGTGAGTTTGGGATAACCACAAGAATGCCCTGCTATCGTAGGAAATTGCTCCAGAGACCATAACTCCAGGTGTGAGTCCCGTGTGTCTAGGCCGTAGACCGCTTGGATGCAGGCGGTCCCCTGGCCTCTTTCTGACCAATATACAGCCACCACTGGCACTAATTCAGAATCTGTTTTCATCAAAAATTACAACAGATCTCCACTCCGACCTCCAGTGAGCTCTGTCGTGGCACCACTGCCGTCGGAAAAGGCAATGGTTTGCAGTCAATGGAATACCGGCTACAGGCTGCCTGGCTCGGAGCTGTCATTGAAGTAAACAGTTTCTTACCGCTCCTTGGGTCACGACGGTACCAACTGTAGCTCGAATGTCAGCTGCAAATGCAGTACGATGCGCCGCAGCCGTGTGCAAGATTCGGAACAACTTCCTTCTCAGTCGTGCCACGTGGTCGGGCCACGTGGCAGCTCGGAACTCGATCTTCTTGAAGTAGTACCATCCCTTGGCCATAGCTTCCAATAATCATGCATGGTGGAAACATTCCCACCCAAGTTTTTCTGCAATATCGTGAAATGAAAATCCACCTTCTCGTAGCCAAATTTTATGACCTCGTTCAAACTCGTTGAGCTGTTGATAATGGCTTCTTAGTCTTCTTAAAGGCAATCCTGACTAACATGAACGCAATTCGTCAAACTTCACGGAAAAATAATACACACGAGCTTCACAACACGCTTTTAAAATAAGCCTTATTTGCATGTTCTGAGTGACGCCAGCTGCGCCACACTTATGCGCGGAGCACGAAATTTCAATCGATGTCATCTTTCAGTTGTATAAACACGCCTACCAAATTTCGTTTATCTAACACAAGTCTTTCTTGGTGTTGGGATTTTTTTTTCCGCCAGTGTAGTTCGAAGCTCGCGAATTTCATTCTCAAAAGTTTTCGCCCATTATATTTTCTTTAGACGCATGAATGTTTATTAAACCATGTTCTTTGAAATCTAGAAAATGTTAGATGCAGTAGTATAAGCTTATATCTAAATTTATTGCTGAACGTGTTTTAAAGTATGCATGTATGCTTTTCATGCCTCGTGTACTTGTGCTTGATGCCTCATATGCTCTTTTTTGAATCAATGGTACTTAAGAGATGAGTATGTTCAGGTTCTTATTTTTGAACAGGATTTTTTTTAATAGTGCATTATGTTCCAAAACACAGTTTAAAAGAAAGTAATTTAATTCGTAACATGTTTTCGTATGTTTTGTTATACATCAGTAAAATAAAATTTTTGTACTACTATTAGTTTTCCTCATGTTTTTACTTAGAATTGTCACTTAATTTTGAACTTTCTTCTTCCCAATATTATCGACAATAACTGCCATAAATTTACATATACGTCATCCTAGAAAAAATCTCAAAATATGTCCCTTCCTCAATCGCCTTTTGATTGCTATGAAATTAACATACATAAACAACTCGTGATTAGTACTACTAAAGCCAAAAGTATGTTATTTGGTACTTAGTAATATGTGTGTGATAGGATTTTAAGTACGCACTTTCGTCCTATTCGGTTTCAGTTCCGAACAAATATTGATATTATTATTGATATTATTACTCATATTCAATTTATCGAATATGAGATTAAAACCTTGCTTGAAATATGTAAACTGTTAGAATGTTTGAATTCGCTGCAGTCCATGAATAAATAAATGAATAAACAAAAAATCGAATCATTAAGAAAAAAAGTGAAAAAAAAAATGTTTGTCTAGAAAACGTTGGTTTGAAATTTTCTTCACTGAAATAGTCTCAGCACACGAAACCTTTAAACGTTTCATAAACGTTTTAAAATGGTTGTCGCAAAGTTAAAAATCCTTTGAAAACTTTATTAAACGAAAGACTACCAGGATTAAGTACCGATACTTAACCTAGAAGACTATGTAAGCTTGTTTCTTTTTTTTCTTTTTTAATGGAGAATAAGAAAATTGATTGTGCAAGTTTCAAGATCCACATAAAGTACCAAGTCATTTCTTATGAATTCTTCATGAAAATTCGAGTACGAAATGTTTCCAATCGGTGGTGGCACATTTTTATCGGATATCTTTTGAGAAAACAGACACCTAGGTAAATTTTGACATTCGCACTTTCGAGAAACCTTGCTACTTTAAAAAAAAACAACACTCGTCATGTCCTTTTCATAGAAATAGATTATGCTGTTCATTGTTCAAAAAGAAATTTCTGGTATACTAAAATGAAACAACAGAATGAAGTCGCAATCTTTCGAAGATTTTTTGACCAAAAAATGTGCTGTATACTTTTAAGCAGTTTACTTTAAGAATGTGAATTAAATTACATGCATTTAGTTATTTTGTCTTTAGCGTTTTTTTCTTTTTTTGCATAATATATGAAACTTTTTCCATACTTATTTTTTAAATGATGAAGAACTTAGTGTAATTCATTTCAAAAATTACATCCCAAGTAGCATCAACTCATCGGATTTAGCTCGGTCGATCATCGAACTCCTCGTAAACTGATTTCGTAACGCACGATGACATCGTTCCGATCAGTATCCGAGCACGGTTTTCGATGAGCTACTTTTCATCGGAAAGAAGTATCCTTCCGATCAACTTTCCTGATGAAAATAAGCCGAGCATCCAAAATTGATCTTAAATTCATTGGCACGGAACTGCACTGCTCGTCAATTGCTCCAAATCTCATCGTATTTCGAGCAAAACTCATCGGATTTTACTGCTCGGATTCTGTGTGTCCGATGAGACATATTGGAGCAATGCCCGATGAGAACTCATCGAATCCGATCATCTGCCGATGAGAATTTCATCGGGTTTGGATAAATGGCCGATCATCGGCCGATGAGATTATGCTGCTAGGGATACAATCATTCTTAACACTTCAATGGATTATGCCGTGGAAAATAATTTCACTATTAAGAGCAAGAATCTGAGAAAGCGTCATACTTAACATTATGAGGTGATTCCCGCCATCTCAAATTTTCTCCAGAAAATTATCAGCTGTTTCTTATGTTATTAAAGGACCAAATCTAGAGTGTTTCGTTCTAGAGTTGATTTGTTCATTTTTTATGTGCCCCCAAAGGTTAGTGTGCGGGATCAAAAATTAGGCAGATTTTTAAAACATGGAAATTGTTATGAGCCACAAATCTTTACACAAGCAGTTTTACACAATTTTTTTTTATATATGAAATAAAGAAGGTTCGAACTCTACATAATGATTGATAAATGTGTCACAAGTCGTTGCCACAAGGTCAATGATGGTCACAAAAAGTGCCATTTTCGACATTTTTAGCATATTTGAAGCCCAAAAACAGCTTGCACCTTTCAGTTGCCCCGGCAATAGGAGTGTCGCTTGAAAGGCAAGTATAAGCACTATAAAAAATGTATAAATTATGGAGGCAAGTTAAATGTGCTTTTAGTTACATTAGGCCGAAACAGGGAAAATGTCATATTTTGCCGATATTCAAGCTGTCATAACTTCTTATGCCAACAACATATTGAAATATTTTTATCACCATTATTATACTCTATTATCTGTCTAATCAAAACAGTAAAATCCCTTGAGGCGAAATGTTTCGAAAAATGTTGACACTTTTTAAAACTTAGACTACTTTTGTAGCCAGGGATTTTTGCTTATTGATAATACTTGCCTTAATTACGGCTATTTTAATCACATAGTTGGCAATGTAAAGTGACATTTTAATGTTCTGTGACACTTAAGTGACATTTTGTATATTTATTTAATTTTCACTGTGACATTAATAACATTTGGGCAATCCCATGCCTGATCAATCAAAAGAAGTAGGTTTTTGACTATGCCATTACTGACTTAAGGCAGGAATTCAAGTGAAACAGGCGATCGCAAGTTACAATCGCTTTACATTAGAACGTTTCTTGATAAAAACATCGTGACGTCAGCGTGACGTTTGCGTGACGTTTGCCTATGAAAAACGAGCTAGATAAAACGTCACAGCCTACTTGGTGAATAAGAGGAGATCACTGACTGCTTGTGAGCTCTTATTGGCTCCACCCGTAGTGACGTCAGTGCCAAGTTAAGTTGATGATAATGTAATTCACTTCCAGTAGCGATTGCAATTCGAAGCGATTGCAATGGTGTTTCACTTGAATCCCTGCCTTAATAAAATTCGGCACTTTTTTGTGACCTTCATTTCAACTTGTCACACATTTATCAATCAATTTGTAAAGTTCGAACCTTCTTTATTTCACATATAAAAAGAAATTTTAGTAAAACTGCTTGTGCAAAGATTTGTGGCTCCTAGCAATTTCCATGTCGTAAGAATCCGCCTAATTTTTGATGCCGCACACTAACCTTCAGGGGCCCATAAAAAATGAACAGCTCAACTCTGGAACGAAAAATTCTAGATCTGGTCTTTTAATAACATATACGAAACAGCTGATAACTTTCTGGAGAAAATTGGAGATGGCATGAATCACAGGCGTGACACTCTCTCAGATTCTTGCTCTTAAGCACTAATAGCTTAGCATGTTATATTGTGAAGAAAGAAGGAAGTATATAAAAGAAGGAATTCATTTTTCGAAATCAAACATATGCTATCACATTATGTTTCTTAATAACTGTGTAGTGTTTAAAATATGGTAAAGGATGTGATATTAAACAGTACATCATTTTTATGCGGAATTTCTTTTTTAAAAAAATTCGTAATTTTTTTTCTGTAAAGAATTAGGGGATGAATTTAGTTATATTTCGCATACGGCTTTTATTATTTTCCCAGCACAACCATTTTTTTTAAATTAAAGTTTCTCCTTAACAACAGCATTAAGTATTCCAAAAGTTGCCCGTTTCATTAACTAATTATTGATCTTTAAAATACTTCAGCCCAACATGTTATAAAAAGTTACAAAAAGCTCCTCATCACAGAAAATAGTACCATTAAACAGTAGAATTAATTACAATCCCAGATCAAAGAATGGTGCACGAAGAATGGAAAATAAAAAGCGTGCTATAACAATGGTCTTATTTGTCCCCTCTTCCCCCTCATGTTTCAATGTGCCCAATTTTTTTAAAGTGCTTTTTGTTCATAGCCTCCCTTGTTCAAGCTCCTAAGAAGGTGGATAATACAAAGATACGTAAAAGTCACTAATGAATAGAGCTCTGATTATTCGCATTAAGACGCATTGATGGTTTTATTTAATTAGGTAATTCAAAGGACGAGCCGTAAATGTCAATCGCGTATATCAAGGAAGTCATTAGCAACAGGAGTGGTTTATTATTTCATTTTGAGGTTTGATATGATTATAATAGGGTTTATTAGCAATTTATTAGATCCATAAAATTACCGTTTGCTTAATATGGATTATTGTACAAGCAGAATTGAAACATGTCTTGGAAAGGAGAAAAGTAATATTAATTTTATAAATGCGAGTAATTAAAAGGTTACAAAGAAACAGCTGTGACAAGTTTACAAGATATATTGTTGGGAAATATAATTACAGAACAATTGAAGAATGGACTTAAAAAATAATTATCATGAATACAATGAACTCGGAAAATGAAAAACTGAGTTTCATTTCAATGAAATATTCGTAGTGATGTTCTTTTTAATACGCTTTTATTAGTTTCACTTGTGGGTATATATGTATGTATGTAACTCAGTATGTATGTTGACAAATATAAAATTAATATATTTAACACTATTATTAATACTAAAGGATAAACTGTATTACATGCTGATGTACGAGTATTATAAGTGTTTCCGTTGTTTGTATGTAACTCTGAAAAAAAAGATAAAATTTATGTTCTTTGCAAATATAAAACTGATATATTTTTTACTATTAATAATACTAAAGCCTAAACTATTTTGTATAAACTATATTACTTATATTATATGTTGATGTATTATAAGAGCATCTAAAAGTGTATTTTTTAGTTTTTTAAAACTAATTTAAAGATTATTATACAACTGAAAAAAGGCTGTATAAGTAGCAGACATTTTACCTTTGCTTGGTATTTGGGTCATTTTCACCATAAGCTTACATTTCAAAATTTTTAAGTAATTTTTTTAACTTGCTATTTTCTTTTAGAAAAACTAACAGATGTTTAGTCACATATTGTAGGTGTGTAAAAAAGTAACTAGTTGTACACTTTGATGAATAATTAAGTATTCAAATGCTGTTGTAAAACTGTTAAGTTGCAAGGAAAATTGTCGTCCATTACCATACAAAATCAATATGGAATCTCACTTTTAAACTATATCATAGAGCCTAGAACCAACTTCACTTGAAATTATTTGCGCCCTGAAGCTTAAAACGATGTTTGTGATGATTGAAATATTGACCAAAAACTCTATGGTAACGAATTTGACATTTGGTAACGGATTTGACCAGTAACGGACTTCACATTTCAACCAAAATGTCAAATTATGGCTAGGTTGTCGAATTTAAAAATTGAACTACAATATGCATTTTCTTAGAGTTGTATAAGGAACAATATTTAGGGGTAAAAGTTTAGAAAAAGTAAAAATTAATACTAAAATCTTTGGTAACGGACTTGACAAAGAATAAAAATACGCACTTGGAAAAAATTTTGTGCGAAACGCCACAGCAATACTTCTCGACTTAGGGAAACAAAATGGTACAAAATAGTTACGTGACTAATTTGTTAAGTTAACTGAATACGTGTTACCATCTTTTGACTTCAATAAATACCTTTTTTAGCTAAAATAATCTTAGGGTAACGGACTTGACAAGAACTTCCGGACAAAATATATTCATACATTTCTTATTGAAATAAAATTACTATTGTCAATATTTATCATGAATACCATATAAAAATAATATGTCGCATTTACTTTTTTTGACCATTAAGTATAGGAAAAAAAATAGTTGAACTAGCGAAAATTGGAAATGGACAAGCGTTTTTGCCTAGATTCTCATTTTTAAAGACTTATATAAAAATAAATAAATACATTTCAATAATTTGTTGAGTGATAGAATTTTTTTGGGGGTTATTTCTTGCAGAAAATAATTATTCGCATTGAATTTAAAATATAAGTTATGCTTCAAAATCGTCTTTTTAACCTCCGGACAGCAAATGTAAGCAAATTTTGAAAATGACCCATTTAAATTTGACAAAGAAATGCCATAATACAAAACTGTCCAGTTGTGATACAAACAGGTGTTTCTGCGGTAATAGAAACTTCTTCACCATTTGCAAAACTGCTTGTTAGCTTCTGGCTATAAATTAGGTATTACATGGAATGGTGTAATATTGTATTCAGTATTGGCCGACGAGAAAATGAATCTCATGCTGCTAACATAAATGATGAGACTAATTGCAGATTCGGGTTCAAAGCCTACACCACCAGTTTGGTAATTTTGATTTATTTCATTATATTAAATATGCATGTAAAATATTCTAAAATTCTATGTTATTTGTTATAACAATTTTGAGCACTCTAAACACCTTTTCATTATCAGAATCAGGATATTTTGTTTATAACTTCAAAATTAGTGCCCACTCTAATGCGACTACGATTCTTTATTTAAATTTTATTTTTCGAATTTCAGAAAATAGCTTTAATCGATGTGTATTGTAACCTGACTTATTTTCTTAGAGCGCATCATAACGGCGCATTAAGTTATAGACATTTAACTAGTACAAAGTAGTAAACTTCCTATTGCGTGTTTGGAATCGATTTTCGAAGTTCGTTAAGTGGAATAAAGTTCATTTTAGCTTAAATATATTTTATGCCTGCTATATATATACATATATATATTTTTTTTTTCTTTTTTAAATTTTAGTGTTGACAGTTTCCTCTTTATTTATGTTAAGCTAAATAAAAATTATTTTCCGCTTGAAGAATTCAGTAAAATCTAATAACGAATTAAACTCTCGCAAATCTCATTAAAGGTATTCTGTGCAAACTGCGGAATCAATTTAACTCTTACGGAGTTAATTGATTTCTTGAAGCTTTGGAATGCTTTAAGCATTCAACTCTCAAGTGTTATTCGACACTTTTCAAAGACTTCTTGAAAGCTTTGAATTAAATCAGTTAATTTGCATCGTTGATTTTATTTTCTTTTACCGAAGATTGATTTGGTATACACCAAAAGGTAAGCTAATGAAACTTTACTTTTGTACGGTAAACCAGTTCGGTAGATGTTGTACAGTTTACACAATTGCTTTATAATGATGGCTGCATTGTTACAACAAAATGTTTGGTGATTTGAACTTCCTTGCATAAAGTACAAGATGAAATGTGTTTGCAAAATCATTTTAACTCAAATTTAGGGCTTAGTTTTTATTTTACTTTCCCCTAATGAATGCACAGTAGTTTTGTTCCTCCAATCAACTTTGACAAACACAGTTGCGAATGTGTAGACATAGATAACTAAAATATCCATTTTGACCATCCATGAGTTTGTACTTGCGACGTCTCTTGTGAGTACGCAATACACATGTGTGTTCTCATATCTCATATAACTCAAAAACGGCATTCTGTACATTAAAATTTCGTTTATGGGGACTATATGTGGTTTAATAGTGCACCGTATCTTTTGGTTGAATTCAGATGCTTCGAAAGGGATCTCTTTGACACTTTTTTAAGGTGCAAATCGGCGTCAATTTCAATGCAGATTGAAGTGATATTATAAACTGGCGACCACGGCTATATATTACCAACTCTTGTTTGCCAAGCTTTTGTTATCAACTTGGCGATATATTGCCGAATTCTGCGTCGAGATGACATTTCAAATCTGGGGTCAGTTTATTGCAATTGGAGACATATAGCGAGATGCAGATTGAATCAACGTTGAAATGCTCAATCGTTCAGTCAATATTTTTGTGTTCTTTTTGAACACGTCAAAAATGCTTATGGCAACACATAAAAAAAAGGAAGTCTTAGGAACTCTTTTGAAAAGTAAGCAGCCAAGTAATATCATACAAATCAACAAAATATGAAACGGTTCTGGAAATCGGATAATGTTCCGTATTCGGGGAAATAATTCGTCGTTGTCTACAAGTTTCCGGAAAAGAGGTCGTAATCAATGAGTAGCAATAGAACTAGGGGTCTAATTTTTAGCTAAGAGCACAAATTTATTTGACAATTATTCTTTAATTATTATTTGACAATTATTCTTTAATTATTATTTGACAATTATTCTTATTTTGTTTTCAGTTAGTTTCGGCTTTAAGGTTTAAAGAGAAAGCATTCCAAAGTTTATACTGACTCAATGTTTTAAAGTGTAAGAGCACTTCTTTATATGTTCTCGACTTTTGAGCTGTTTCAGCAAGCGAATGACCAATCTAATATTTGGGAGATGAAGATGAAAATTACAAAAAAAAAAAAAAAAAAAGCTTGGTGGTTTTAATTTCTTGATACCTTTTCAATGTAATAGTAGTTGACCTAAAATCATTTTTTGCCCTTTTTAGAGGTTACTAGTTTGCTCTGAAGCTACTCAATACTCATTTAGAGCTAGCGCATTCGTTTCCTTATAATAACAGACTACAATTATAGAAAATAAGATTAGCATTTGATTTCAATAAATCTTGGAGTTAGCTCTTTTACCATACACACAAGCGAATACTTACTGAACATTTATTTATGACTAATTAGTTGTTCGCTGTGCTTTTAAAGTGAGTTGAAGATGCAAAGAATAACAAAATGAAAGGCAAGGTGAAAGGAACACGCTTAGCTTGATACTACCTGGTAAACAATTTGAGTGAATCAATATTCGTGAAATAGAAACCATATTAGCACTAATGATGCAAACAGTTTTAACCCTGAAAATCCAACTTTGTCTTTTAATGCACTATAGTAGATGGCTTATGTATCGTTAAATCACATGCATAAAAATGTTTCCAATTAAAATTGTATGAATTCAATGTTTACATGTAATATTAGCAGTTTTTTTAGAAGTTGAGGGGTGGGGACTCATTATCTTAAAGGTAGTACTCCTACATCTATGGTTAAAACTTAAGCATCGATTTTTAATATCAAAACTGGGGTGCGATACCGATGACAAAACATCGATGCTAGAAATTTAAACACCGATGGGATTGATGCATCGACCAAAAAACATTGATGTTTCAAGACATCTATCTTTTTTACATATATTAAGTACATACTTGAAAGTTCCGTAACCTCTCGTTATATCGTTATATCGCTCAATCGGATGTATCGCATTTTGCCTTCTTCTCCCGAAAACACTTCGACTTTAAGACAGTGATGGTGATAATAGATTTTTTTTCCGTAAAATAGATACCAATTGTTTTTATTGGCATATTTTTAAGATTTTTTTTTCTTTTGCTAAAATATAAAACAATGACATCCATAAATAACGCTGTTTAAAAATCGTCGACCGAAAATCATCGGTGGTAAGTACAGAAACATTTTATAATGAAATAGATACTGCAACTACAGATCAACAATGAATGTTTTTTATAGCATATTTTACTGAAACACTTTTGCTGAAATATAAAACACCGAGAAAGAAAAAAAAGAATGGTGAAGATAAGTCTGATATGTTTAGAAAATATCGAGTGGGTTACATGGATAGTAGACATAATTTTTTTTCCAAAAGCTCTAATACTTTAGTTATTGATGTTTGATGTAATTTTTCAATAAGTATAATTATAACATATTTTTACGCACTTTTTTTTGCTGAAATATAAACCATCGACATCGATAAAGACATCAAACTCAAAACATCGGTGTTTGAAAAACATCGATGTTTCCTTAAAACATCGACATCGATGTCACACCACTAAGTCAAACATTGATGGTATCGATACATCGACCCAAAAATATCTTTAACTAGCTTAATATCCGGCGTTGCCCGGGTGCTTATTAATACAACATAGCATTCAGGGGAAAAAAAGTTTGAAAGAGTTCTATTCATATGGGTATAAAATAATTTGCATCAATCGGTCTCTTAGGTACAAACTTTGAAGAAAACTAAAATATTACAAAAAGTTAAACGTTTACAGAAAAATAGTCATATCAAAAGGTGAAAATTAAAGATATATGTTGTCTGTGATTTGCCACGTCCACTGGCATGAAATATAGGCACATGGAAGTGAAAAAATTGCATCAATATCACCCGCCAAATTTAAAATATTAACTTTTCTCTATTAATTGTTCCCACCTACAAAGTAAAAATTATTATAACTCAGAAATAAATCTATTTCTCGTTCTGAAGGCTTATCTCCATTACAGACACAACTGTCGTCGCATTGCAAATTTGAAATTCAAATCCGTGGTTCTTTTTATAAAGTCCACATGAGTTATGATTGTTTTTTACTTATTTCAATGCTAAAAGGAAATAGGTAAGCCTTAAATTGAAAATTCATTACTTTAATCGTAATCATTGTTGGAAAATACTCATGTTTAAAAATCTTAAATTTCATCAATTTGAATGCCAAAAGGCCTATCTCGATTACAATATAAATAGGCTAGATTCCTATAAATGGGTCATTTTTTGACAAAAAATTTAAATTTAAGCTTTTTAGATTTTTTAAATTTCAAGACCCCGCCTATGAGAATTCTAGGGCATCAAGGAACCTCTGTGTCAAGTTTGATGAAAATCTGACGCAAACTGTGGATTTGTATAGAGAACAAGTATACATTAGGGTGGGCCGAAAAAACACTTTTTTTTATTTCAAATTTGTAATAGCGCGGAAAAGTTGCGAATTATGAAGACAAAAAGAAGGAAAAAAAATTATCGAAATCGGTTGATATCTTCCGATCGCGCATAAGGCCTAAAGTTTGACAAAAATTGAAAAAACTTCATTTTCGCGATTTTTTGTTAAATTTTTGAATTGTATGTTTTCGAAATGTAATAGTGCGGAAAAGTAGCTAATTGTAAAGACAAAACGAAGGAAAAAAAAATATCGAAATCCATTGATATCTTCCGATCGCGCATAGGGCCTAAAATTTGACAAAATATGAAAAAAACTTCATTTTTGCAATTTTTTTTGAAAAAATTTTGAATAAATGTTTTCATAATTTTCTCGCGCGAAAAAATTTATAATTATGAAGACAAAAAGAGGGATAAAAAGGAGGAAAAAAATTATTGAAATCTATTAATATCTTCCGGTCGTGCCTAGGCCTAAACTTTGACAAAATATGAAAAAACATCAATTTTGCGATTTTTTGTTTAATTTTTTGAATTAGATGTTTTCGTAATGCAATAGTTTGTAACGTTTACTAATATAGCCTTAAAACATTGTGCTTTGATTTTGTTTTGGTCAGTTAATATCTTCCGGTCGCGCATTAACCTCAAAATTACCCAAAATAATAATTAAAAAAAAGTTACATTTTTACGCGTTTTTGGTTTTTGATGAATAATTTTTTGTGAAACAACCGTATTATTTTTTAAGACAGACTGACAATAGAAAAACAAACTACCACAGTTTCAGTCGATATTATTCAGTTGCGAAAAGCCTTAGAAACTCTCATGCGTAGACGTCGGACAGCAATCCAGGCAACGTCACTCGCCTGGCTACGGCTCTCTTCCACTCCATCGCCACCTTCCTAGGACCACGTCAGCTGTCTGCCTATATTGTTTTTTCAGTCTGCGTTTCTATGTAGTAATCGCAGTGTACTATTATTTAGTTCAATTCTAGCTGTTTTCATTTTGAAATTTGTGTAGTCTTCTGTAATGATGTAGTTTTCTGCTCTGTGTGAACTCGGTGATTTAACGAAAAAGTTATACAATTGCCGAGCCAAATAACAAGACAAATACTCTAATAACAAGACAAATATTTGGCTGCCCCACTTTCGGTACTCCAAAAGAACTGCCATCAAACAAGCCGTCCACTGGCAAGGACATCATTAGGTGCCGTACTCAAGGAAGGTTAAATTTGGCACTAGAAATTAATAATGGTGTCTTCGCCAGTAGGCAGTTAGGTTGATGGCAGTTCTTTGGAGTGCCAAAAGTGGGGCAGCCATATATTTGTCTTGTTATTAGAGTATTTGTCTTGTTATTACATAACTTTTTGTTAAATCACAGAGTCTACACACAGCAGGAAACTACATCATTACAGAAGACTACAAGAATTTCAAAATGAAAACAGCTCGCTAGATTGAACTAAATAATAGTACACTGCGATTACTACATAGAAGCGCAGAGTGAAAAAACAGTATAGGCAGACAGCTGACATGTTTCTAGGAAGGCGGCGATGGAGTGGAAGAGAGCCGTAGCCAGGCGAGCGACGTTGCCTGGATTGCTGCCCGACGACTGCGCATAAGAGTTTCTAAGGCTTTTCGCAACTGGATAACATCGACTGAACCTGTGGTAGTTTATTTTTCTATATTACTGTCAGTCTGTCTCAAAAAATACTACGGTTGTTTCACAAAAAATTATTCATCTAAAACCAAAAACGCGTAAAAATATAACTTTTTTAATTATTATTTTGAGTAATTTTGGGGTTAATGATGGGGTTAATATTAACCGACCAAAACAAAATCAAAGCACAATATTTTAAGGCTATATTAGTAAACGTTACAAACTATTGCATTACGAAAACATCTAATTCAAAAAATGAAACAAAAAATCGCAAAAATGATGTTTTTTCATATTTTGTTAAAGTTTAGGCCCTAGGCACGACCGGAAGATATTAATAGATTTCGATAATTTTTTTTCCTCCTTTTTATCCCTCTTTTTGTCTTCATAATTATAAATTTTTCCGCGCGAAACAATTATGAAAACATTTTATTCAAAATTTTTCAAAAAAATCGCAAAAACGAAGTTTTTTTCATATTTTGTCAAATTTTAGGCCCTATGCGCGATCGGAAGATATCAATGGATTTCGGCAAATTTTTTTTCCTTCGTTTTGTCTTTACAATTAGCTATTTTTCCACACTATTACATTTCGAAAACATCCAATTCAAAAATTAAAAAAAAAAATCGCGAAAATGAAGTTTTTTCAATTTTTGTCAAACTTCAGGCCTTATGCGCGATCGGAAGATATCAACCAATTTCGATAATTTTTTTTTCCTTCTTTTCGCCTTCATAATTCGCAACTTTTCGGAGCTATTACAAATTCGAAATAAAAAAAAGTGTTTTTTCGGCCCACCCTAGTATACATACACTCATTTTTGCAAGGAAAGCAGGACAAGGGGTCATTGTTTTAAGCTGTTTAAACCTCAGGCGAACCTGGAAATTCGAAAAAATTACTATTTTAGCAGGGTAGTGGGAACTTGGAACAGCTTACCGGAAGAGGCGGTAAAGAGCAATGGAGTAGATGGCTTTAAGAGGGCCATTGATCTTCATTGGGGTCTTTAATTTGACTAGGACCAGCCAAGTTGAGCCCTGAGCCTGCTGCTGGTCGCCACATTTGTATTTGTATTTGTATTTGTATTTTTATAGATATAGATATATCAAACTTTTTAATGCATATTCATCCATGATAAACTCTAAGACTTGTTTTAATTCTAAATTTACAATAATAAATTAACTAGTTAAGAAGATTGTTGTAGTGTCAAAAATCAAGTAATGAAAATGATAATTATTGTCATCCTAAATTAATTACTGAAAACTGATAAATAACTTATACATTCAAAATGCAAAAAGAAAAAAAACCGAAACTTCAGTACACACTAATTGGTATAATTTCGCAATATCTTTCAAATTTCCACCTAAATAATACCAACATTTAAAGTAAGTTATTTAATAATTAATACGAATCAAATAGATAAACATTTTTAAATTTTGGAAGATTATAACTTGCGCACAAAAGAGCAAGACAGAAGCAGAAAAAGAAAAAAAGAGAAAGTGAGTGAGAAAAAGAAATATAATACATAATGCATCACTGTTATAGTATATTTATTTCCAACGTAATTAGATGGAAGAATTGTGCAAATATATTTGTAACTTAAATTATACTCAAAGAAAATAAATATTTATAGCCACTCAAAAGGCATACTAAGTACATATTTAAAGTAAAACTACATTTTTTTTGAATCAACGACTTGTTGAGAACGGGGGACAATATTATAAGTTCATTAATATCTCGGAGGAAAACTGTAGTATAAAAATTTCTCTTTATATTTTGAGAAAACTTTAGAACCACACAATATTCTTTTTAACAGTTCGCTTGGAAAAAATGATCGTTAGTTTTCTTGCAATAGAAGTCTACGTTTACGGACATCTAACAATAGAAAGCTATTCAGATATTTCTATCTAATAGATTTAATATCTAATTAGTAATAAAGCTTTTGTCATAACTTAAAACGTATCCACATTTTTAAGGATTTCTTTTCCGTTCAAATATAAAACATCGACATTAATAAATATATCTCTTCTCAATCATCGATGCTTTAACAAAAACTTGTGATGTTTTGAAAGCATCGACATCGATATCGCTACTCAATCAGTTGGAATTTTTACGAAATTCAGTTGGAATTTTTACGAAAAAGGAAAGCTTCGTAAGTATGATTGGGGGAGGGGGGGGGGGGCAAAGGAGTCCGTTTTGCCTCACAAGTTAATAATTTGTTGAGATTGCTTTTGAGTTTTGAAAAAAATACTAGATTTATAAAGTTTTAGCAAGTTATATGACTTTTCTACTAATATGAGCATATTAACAACATTTCGTCAAACCTTGTTATTCTTAAGTCTGAAAATGATTTTATGTCTTCTTACTGAGAAAACTCTCAGCTCTTGGATTAAAGAAGGGGGGTAGTTGAATCGAAACTGTAAAATCTTAGCAACACTCCAAATGGAAAATTTTGTTATAGCAAGATGACAAAAGCAGATTCATTTGCACAACTAGAAGATTGAATGGAAAAGTTCTCTAAAAGTAGTATTTTCGAGATGATTTAATTAAGCGTTTAATTAAATCCTGTTTTCCCCTTTTCTGCGAGAGAATACTTTGAAAGGTGCATCTTAAGTCTATATTATTTAGTTCAAGTTCAAATCAACAAAACGTGGTTCATTTTAAAATTAAGAGCAACATAACATTTTTATTATTTTATTATGTAAATTGAATTTAGAAAAGCACTCTTAATTGTTCAAAGTTAACAAATTTTCTTTGAGACACTGAGATTTTTTTTTCTTCTCTGTAAGCATATACTTTGATTAAAAAAAAGGTGAACTCGAAATTTCACAATTGGGAGCATGCACAAAATATCAGCATGGGCATATAATTCTTAACATGACATCATATATATGAATAAATATTCAGCTTTAATTCACTCATACACAATCAGCTATTAAGGAACAGTTACAGTTTAGGAACGATTGTGGCGTAAGTAAAATGACTGGTGCAATTATAAAATTTCAATCCATTTCAAAAAAAAAAAAAAATTATTTTTTTGTGAGCAATCGAAATATTCCTTTGGAAAACATATTTTACGCTGAGATACTAGAAGTATCTTTTTTGCACGAGATGTAGGCAAGTAAAAGATCAAAGAAAATAAATTTGCTTGCGTCTAATATAACGTAATCTAAAAATAAATAACGGAATATGAAGTTAATCAGCCTGAATCAAAAGGTATCTCTATCTCTACTAATAATAAAGCTGAAGGTTTGTCTTTCCTTCTTTCTTTCTGTCCTTCTGTCTGACTGTTACGCGCGTAGCGCCGAAACCGTTCGGTCGATTTTCATGCCACTTGGTACAAAATTAGTTAGTAGCATGTAGTTTTGCACCTCGAAGTGATTTTTCGAAAATTCCATTTCGTTCTTTTTCTATTCGAATTCTTAGCGGAAATTCGATAAAATAGGGAAGAAATATTTCACACACATTTTCAAGTCTTATGTCATTCGAAAGCTTGAAATTTTCTGTAAAAAATGAAGTTCTTTTGAAGTTTCTACGATCATCAGGAGAGCTGTAACAATTGTTTTTAGAATCCCGGAATTCAAGGCTTACCTTCAGTAAAGCAAGCCAAACGATTCTAAAATGGTTTTGCTCGAGAATAAAATTTGTTTGAAAAGATTGATGAAATGAATTATTTTATCAACGGAAATCAACTTTTCATGTTGTTACCATATTTACGTGTTCATACTTATTTTTGTTTCGTTATTTTTCCAGCGTTGCCAGACGTAGTATTTTTGATACTACGGTAGTATTTTTTCGACCCAAATAAGGAGCGTAGTATTTTTCTGGCAACCCTGTTTCCAATATACTAATGACTTAATTAAAAGATTTGGCGGATTTTCTTTTCATTTTCATAGATTTCGCATTTCAGCAATGATTTTGGCAACGTTTGGAAACAGTAGTATTTTGTAATATTTTTTTTTAGAGGAGGCGTAGTATTTTTTTGTTTCAATTCTCTGGCAACCCTGTCTTTTTCCCGGTGAAAATGCTTTGGGACCTTACTTGGCGCGTTTTCGAAAAGTCACCAACAGGCGTGTTTTTGCCTGTCTCGCGGAATTGAAAGCTCCGAGAGAAACCACGCAAAATAGGCAGGGTTACCACGCTTGGCCCGCCTATCGCCCATTTAGCGAGAAAAGAGTATCTAAAGCACAGATTAACCAAATATTGTATCAATTGCGTTATTGCATCGTTCTTTTTAAAGTGTTTTATTTCGGAAAATGTATTGTTTTGTTTTTAAAATTAGGAAAGGAAACTTTATTCTTCTTTTAAACTTTGGTAAGATTTCTGTTGGTTTCTGTGAGCAACAAAATTGTTCTTATTTTCTCTTTTGGCTTATTTTTGTGCATCTCCCCTTGGGGTTGCATGCGAATGTTCCAAGGGGATGTTTTACCCCTTTTATGGAGTAAATCAGTGTTCATTTCAATGCAGACAAAAGTGATATGAATTGGCACGACCACTTGGCGATATATCGCCAAGCTTTTGGTCACCAAGTATTTGCCGCCAGTTTGGCGACATATCGCCAAGTTGGCGAAAAAAATGTTTTCTTTTTTTATTTGGACTCAATTTGGCGCTATTGGCGATATTTTGCGAAAAATCCACGGAATGATGTTAAAATCGGCGATATTTAGGGGATTAATCATTGTAAAACATTTTTTTTGCATTGTTTCGTGGCAAACTAGGGATATAAATATTTGAACTGTTATCTTGCTCACTCCAAGCACTATTTTAGCACTTAAGGCATCTACTAAGAAATTTACACATAAAAATAAGTAGCGTGGGGTCCATACCAGATATTTATATCATACTTTGAAAGAATTATAGTTGAATTACAACTAAAATAGAGCATTTTTTCTGCTATATCAATTATTTTACGAATGAACTTTTAATTTTATACCACGGGCAAAGCCGTGCTGGTACAGCTAGTATGAAATACAACTCGAAAAAAAGGATATCTTTTCAGGTATTTAAACAATCTACCGGGATATTGAAATATAAACTGAAAATTCAATTAATTCAAAAAATGTCGTACTCTAACACAAAGTTTACGGACCTCAGAATATAACTTAGGAGTAAAAAAAAAGTTTTTACGGACACTATAATGAGCAACTTCAATGATTTTTTCCCTTTATTTCGCTTCAAATCGCCAGTAAAGGAAAAAAAGAGAGATCACTATTCACAATAATTCTTAAAATATTTGAACTATTTCAAAAATGCTTTTAAAGGCATTCCAAACATATATGCAACACTTGTGCGTGAAAAAATATTTCTATAATAAAAATCTTTCTTATCAGTATTGTTGCTTTAGTCAAGAGAAAAATTGTTCAACGTTATGATATTCTTGTTATTCGGTGAAAACTCACATCGAAATTTACGTTATCCAAAAATAATAACGCCTTCAGGGTACTTCCATGAATAACAATGAGAATTGTATTACGTTACACACAATCATTTTTTGAAAAATTTTATAGGAGCAATTTTTTCAGCCGTATGTTTAGTTAAGAATTTTTCCATTATAAAACAAAATATCATGTGCTGTTACGTTTGTGTTTTTCAAGCGTAGAGAATATTATTTAGAGTTTAAGAAATAAATCTTGGAACTTGTTTATGATTTATAAGCCTTTAGTGAAAGAGTGTTGAGCATTTCAGAAAATTTAGTTAGCTAACACAACACCTTTTTTTAAAAAATGAAATCGTGTTTTTAAATTTAACTTCGATTTTCTTACATAGTTATTCAATTGCCATTTGAATAATAACGATGAGTCCCGTTTTAAAGAGAAAATTATATTGAATGGTAATTTATGGTAGTTTTTGAATGGTAATTAATAGCGCTTTTGTTTTATCCAGTTTCGGAAATTATTATTCACAGTTTAAATTCCGCAAACACCTACACACACACACGCGTGCGCGCAAATGTGAGTGTATATTTTTATATACAATGGTATGCAAAATGGTGTTCTTCTTCTTTTGCTACCAGTACAAAACAAAAATTAGTACTTTAATTAGTGAAATTAGTTTAAAACTGAAACATTGCGCTAAAACTGTCGTGTAACGCTAAGAATATTGAAGCATATGGAATATAGCATCATATCGCACGCATTTATTACATGTTCTATGTTAAAATTTCAATATGTGTAGCAGCCGAAGCTTCGGCTCTTAGTTGGTCGAAGCTATGGTCTTCGGCGCTTCGGCCAAACCCCGCTTCGCGCCATTTCTGGTATGAATATTGGTAATACAAAAAAACACTTCCTTAAAAAAATCAAAATTATAAAAATAAACTTTTTTGAAAAAGTAGCGCAGAGAAAAATGCGGCAGAAGGTCGAAATATTCAAGAGGCAGGTGTTTAACAAAAAACATCCAGCATTTAATAGAAGATACACTAGGTGGCCAAAAGTATCCGGACACTTTCAAAAATTCACATTTTTACATATAGCTGGAGAAATAAGTGATCAATTGTTCTTTAACTTTAGTCATACAAAATAAAGGCTTCACCGAACATTTCCAAGTTGAAATTAAATTACCCTTGCATTTGGGGGACGATAAGAAGGGGGGTCGAAAGAATAACCGCTTTTTGACCATAACTCTTTTAAAATAGCTCGGAATAAGCTATGCATTTCAGTAATTAATTAGCATACTATGTATAATTACTATACAAATTCAAATGAACGCACCACTCTTACTTCCGAAGATATGAAACATTTTTTAAAAAACGGCAATTTTATTTGAAGGGTTTTTGCTCATAACCCGCAGAGTTTTTGATCAAACCTTATCAAAACTTCTGAAAAGATGACAAAATACAAGAGAAAGAACATACTAAAACGGTTTTTAAAAATATTAAAAATCCGATGAGATATGAACGTTAAAAGGAAAAAAAAATTTCACGGCGCATGCGCGAACGACAGAAATTTATAACTACAAAAATATTGTAGCCTGGTATATACTGCATCTTATAAAAAAAGTTCCAGTTGAATATCATGAAAATTGAAAAAGATATCAGCGATCTAGTGAGCTGTATTTCATTCATTCGCAGACAATACATACATAGTGAGGGTCTGTCCACAAAGAGCTATTTTTAAAATAAAGGTTATTTCGTCATCGTTCAAAACCAACGTTTCAGGGGGTCTCCGGATACTTTTGGCCACCTACTTATAAGGTCTTTTTGGCCGAATGGGCGAAATGTGACTTCTATGCCAAATATAAATTTTTAAACAGTATACAATTTAACATTGAAAAATATGCTCGATTGTCCCCACACTATTTGTGAACAACCCCTCTCCATTTATGAATTGACTGCAAATGAATGAATTACAGCTCACTAGATCGCTGATATCTTTTTCAATTTTTACGATATTCGACTGGAACTTTTTTTATAAGATGCAGTATACACCAGGCTACAATATTTTTGTAGTTATAAATTTCTGTCTTTCGCGCATGCGCCGTGCAAAATTATTTCCTTTTAACGTTCATATCTCATCGGATTTTTAATATTTTTAAAAACCGTTTTAGTATGTTCTTTCTCTTGTATTTTGTCATCTTTTCAGAAGTTTTGATAAGGTTTGATCAAAAACTCTGCGGGTTATGAGCAAAAACCCTTCAAATAAAATTGCCGTTTTTTAAAAAATGTTTCATATCTTCGGAAGTAAGAGTGGTGCGTTCATTTGAATTTGTATAGTAATTATACATAGTATGCTAATTAATTACTGAAATGCATAGCTTATTCCGAGCTATTTTAAAAGAGTTATGGTCAAAAAGCGGTTATTCTTTCGACCCCCCTTCTTATCGTCCCCCAAATGCAAGGGTAATTTAATTTCAACTTGGAAATGTTCGGTGAAGCCTATATTTTGTATGACTAAAGTTAAAGAACAATTGATCACTTATTTCTCGAGTTATATCTAAAAATGTAAATTTTTGAAAGTGTCCGGATACTTTTGGCCACCTAGTGTATGAACCGCTCTGACTGCTGTGCAGGTTTTACATCGTCTTCTTATGCTGAATATGATGTTGGTAATAAATTGTAAGGATAATGAAAAGGAAGTGACAGAAAAAACAGGTTGGAGAAATAGTATATAAGATGCTCAATACTATTCATAAAAGTGATATTAATCAATTTAGTAGTAACAGCCTGCTCATTGCTTCGTATAGTCGAAAACCATTAACTATTTTAAGTTAGATTAATTAGCTTTCTCGGACTCAAATCGTACATATTATCTGAAATAGTAATCACCTTACGTACCTGATTAATTTTAATTCCAGATTCTCATTAGTGGCCCATTTATGTAATTGGGAGAATGAAAATTTCCTCGAAAATAGATTGACGAAATTCTAGCGAAAGAGGAGAGCCTCGTGGTTGAACATTAGAGGTTAATTAGGAGAAATAGGCTAATTTCGTAACAGCGGTTTTGAATGGAAGTAATTTGAAAATAATTGGACTGCGTTTTGAACAGCTATTTAAATGAATGGTAAGTGTGTGTGTGTGTGTGAGCGATGATCGGTTAACGGAGTTATAAAAGATGTCATTTTAGATGCAGTTACTAAACATCATGAATTTAAAGGGATAAGACATGATTTTAAAAATAAGGTACTTGAAATCGAAAGCTGAAATATTTCATTAAAATGCCATCTGCTTTGTTTTGAATTGCTGCTTTGAATTCACACGTGCTGTCGAAAATATCTCTGTATATCTTGAAAATGGTGTGGGAAATACTTATCCCAAGCTTTTCCCCAACAGAAGCAATTATTTTTAATCCATTTGAAATTCAGCAAAACATAACGCCTGAAAGTGTCTTATTCTAAAAGAATTAGTCACCCAAGTTTCTCTTTTTAGTAGCTTGGACAAAATGACAATTGATTTTTAACGAACCCTTTTTATCTATACTATGTAGACTACGAGATGTACGCTTAGCCCAGCAAGGTTTATGATACAAAATGTCCTTTGCATGAGGGTCTCCTGGATCTGTACAGTCACTGAGTTGAACTTTGAAAGTTTAATTTTTGGAAATCTGTTTTTATTGCCACCAATGGTTTTCTTACTCTCCCTTTTTCGTAGCAGAAAAACTTATTTTTGTCACCAAAAACTACACTGCTCGACATTGAAAATGCAACACCAAGAAGGAGTGGTCAGAAATTGATGAAATTTGGTAAGAAGACAGAGACAGCATGGAACAATAAGTGATATTGATTTCAAAATAAATAAGCAAAATTTAGAGCGAGGACGGCGTCGGCTCAGTAAGAAGTAGGACCACCGCGGACAGCGATGCACGAAGAAACACGTCTAGGTATGGAGTCAATAAGCCTGCGGATGGTGTCCTGAGGGATGGCACTCCATTCCCTTTCAACCATTTGCCACAGTTCGTCCTCTGAACGAGACAGTGACAGATTCTGCAAACGGCGTCCAATCACGCCCCACACATGTTCGATTGGTGACAAGTCAAGAGAGTATGGTGGCCAGGAAAGCATCTGTACACCTCGTAGAGCATGTTGGCTGATTCAAGCACTGTGAGGCCGGGCGTTATCCTGTTGAAAAATTGCATTTGGCAGACCCTGAAGGTGGGGGATTGCCACCGGCCGCAGTACATTATCTACATATCGTTGGGCCGTCATAGTGCCCCGAATACGAACTAGAGGTGATACGGAATTGTATGCAATAGCGCCCCAAACCATTATGCCACGTTGTCGCGCTGTGGGGCGTTCCACAGTTACTGCCGGATTCAATCTTTCTCCACGTCGACGCCACACACGTAGGCGATGACTATCGCTGGACAAACAGAAGCGGGATTCATCTGAGAACACTACGGTTTGCCATTCTGCCATCCACGTCGCTCTGGTCCGGCACCATTCCAAACGTTGGAGTCTATGCTGTGAGGTCAATGGCAGTCTTCTTAGCGGGCGCCGTGATTGCAGGCCACGTGCAACCAGTCGACGGGAAATGGTTCTGGTCGACACAGGAACATCCAGGGTACCTTGCACGTGCTGCAGAATCGACGTACAAGTGACTTGCGGGTCCGCCACAGCTTGTCGGTGAATCCGTCGATCCAAGCGGTCTGACGTCACTCTGGCTGCACCTGCACCCCTCAATGTGGCTACATTTCCTCTTTCCAACCATCTCCGACACATCCGATGCACAGTGCTTGCATCCATGTGGGTATCAGCTGCAATTTGACGTATGGACCAACCTCCCCTTCTCAGTCCGATCACCATACCCCTTGTAAAGTCGTTTATATGCTGGAAGTGTCTTCGTTGAGGACGGCGTGGTATTTCCTCCTATCACACGTATCCTTCGAGACAAAAACCAAATTTCTCCGATAATTAGTCTGACAGAAAAACCAACATGAACATAGCCCAGTTTTCAACTTCATTCTTTTATATCTTACTTCACGTGCGTTGGAGAGCTGCGCATTTCATATCATTTGCATAACTCAGTGACGTGCGTCTACGGTAAAATTTGCATGAATTTCTGATCACTCCTTCTTGGTGTTGCATTTTCAATGTCGAGCAGTGTATTTTTGATCTTGTTGTGTAGCCTACACTGTTAAAACCAGGGCTGCGGAGTCGGAGTCGGAGTCGAAGATTCGGAGTCGGACTGATTTTGGACCAAAGGAGTCGGAGTCGCTGAAAAACATGTCGACTCCTATCCGACTCCGACCACCTCCGATTTGTATGAAATTTTATGGAGGTGAAAACGTATCTTTGAAACTAACAAATACAAATTTTTAGTGTCCAAATCCAAATCCTAAGCATCTAGGATCATTAAAAAGGGCTTCAAAATGGCGGGTCTGCTTTGTGAAACGAATTGCTATGTTTGGGCTTATGCAAGTGAATAAAAAATATTTGCAGCAAAAATGCAATGTGTTAAAATAAATCTGGCCATTTAACAAGAAAAGGATTAGTTTTGTACGGAGTCAAATGACAAGAGCGGCACTTGTCGTTTGCTCTGGAGAAAATGGACTTTTTGAAAGGTCACAGTGACCTCCGAGAAGTGAGGTAAACGTGGTGAAATTACCTTGGATACTGCATGTTGCATAAAGGCAGACTTCTCACTAGTGCAAAAATTGGTTTACCTACGAGTTTCAAAATGCACTGAATGCTTTTATCTAGCTTTTTGCTTTCTGCTCGTTATTACTATTGGAATCGAAAAAACTTTTTAAAACTTAAGTATTTTCTGAAACTGGTAGATAAACATATTCCACTTCCATTGTTTCACTTTGCATCATTGTATAAAGGCCCTCAAAAGGGCGAAAAATGGTTATTTTAGCATATCTTAAAAACTATTGGATATTTGAGCTCCTATTTGGGATTCTCCTTTGAAATCTCTTCTAGATTGTTTCTAAATCAAAATATTATATGGTTCCAAATCCTCATTTTTTCAAATATTAATTTCAAAATTCATAAAAAAATCAAAATTTCACTAGTTCAAAATTTCACTAGGTAGTAAAGGACGTTTTTACTTTTGGGTTAGTTTACAGTTAGATGTAAAAAAACAATCTTTGTCGTGCCCAACGTGGTTGAGACATTATATGCACAAGTATCAAAAATCTTTTTAACATTACGGGATACGTTTTTCTCAGTTGAATTGTGACGCAACAGATGGAGCAAATTAAGCACCATTTGGTATACAAAGTTAAAAGATGATGCCGATCACAAATATATGATAAAAGAGGGGGGTTCTAGTAGAAAATTTTAAAGTTGATGCTAATTTTTATATGAAAACGACCCTTTACAACAATTTATTAACTCAAATTATTTCTAGAGCACATTATTTCTGAAAAAATAACACCTTACACGTGTCTCAAGTGTTAATAGTCTTCGAAGACAAGCTAGTATTTTGTTTTTAGCCTACTTTCTCGTTAAAAATAAAAGAAAGATGAAAAAAGTATTAAAAGTGGCTTAATGCATCTAAAAAATATCGCTAAGTCAAAAAAATATCGCCAAGTTAAAAAAATATCATCAAGTCCGAAAAAAATATCGCCAAGTCAGAAAAAAAAGCCAAAAAGAAAAAAAGGTAAAATGAATATCGAAAAATTAAAAATTTGAAAGTAGCGTATTGAGATGGGGAATTTGTGTGTCGGTCGGTCGGTCGGTCGGTCTGTCTGTCTCCCCCCCTAATAACTTTTGAATGAACATTCCGATTTTGATAAACTTTTTTTTTTGTTGGAAAGATCTCGGCGAGTACAGCTCATTCTCATATTTGATTTTTTGATTTGAACAATTATTTGGTTCAACTTTGAACCGTTCAAACAACCTGTCCCGCGATGCTAACTTTTGAGTGAACATTCCGATTTGAACAAACTTTTTTTTGTTCAAAAGATCTTATCAAGGGTACTTCATTCCCGTATTTACATTTCCGATTTGAACAGTTCTTCGTTCAACATTGAACCGCTGAAGCAAGTTGTCACCCCTAATAACTTTTGAGTGAACAGTCCGATTTAAATAAACTTTTTTTTTGTTCCAAGGATCTCAGCAAGGATACTTCACTACCGTATTTAAATTTTCAATTTAAAAATTTTTTCGTTCAACATTGAACCGTTCAAACAAGCTATCACCCCTAATAACTTTTGAGTGAACAGTCCGATTTAAATCAACTTTTTTTTGTTTTGTTCGAAGGATCTCAGAAAGGATACTTCATTACCGAATTTAAATTTTCAATTTGAACATTTTTTCGTTCAACATTGAACCGTTCAAGCAACCTTTCCCCACCTAATAACTTTTGAGTGAACCGTCCGAATGGAATAAACGTTTTTTTGTTTGAAAGATCTCGGAGAGGCTCACTCCCATACCTCGCTTTTTGATTTGAACCATTTTTCGTTCAATATTGAACCGTTCAGAAAGAAAAATTTAACATTAGCGCTTAAAAAAATTTAACATTTGACTCCGCAAACATGGCGGAAATGCAAGCTCAGAAAAGAATGACTAACTGTGCAGACGATTTTTTGTTTTTTTTTTTTTTTTTTTTCATTTGTTTTATTTTATTTATTATTGTTATTTTTTTTTTTTTTGGCAGACGAATTTTTTTGTAACAAAAATTTTTCATTCACGAGGGTATTTTATTCTTTACTTATATTTAACAACTGGCAACGGATTAAAAGTGAAATTCGAGCCATTTTATTAACGGACGAGTTTTTTTTTCTTTCTTTTTTCTTTGTTTGATAAAATGTGTTTTGATGCTCTTTGTACTTTTATTTATTTATTTATTTATTTATATTTTGAAAACGATTGATGATTTTTTCTACGGAAGAACTGTAGCAGTTACATTCTTTAAAAGGTGCGACAAAACTTTATTTATTCGTTTATTTACTTCTTACGTGTCTATTTCATCTGATGAGAGGGGTATATTTTGCTTTTAAAAATCAGCTTTAAGTGCTAAAAAGGTATTTTTGACATAATTTTCAGTCTCAGATAGATGATCAGATGAGAGAGAGAATAATGATCAGATGCTAGAATGCCGATGTCGATGTACGGGAAAGTAAGCTCGTTTAGTTCTTGACAGAACTTCTTGTTTTTTTCTATGACTGTACCTATAAATGGTGTTAAGTGTTGTGAGAGCTGGAGCCATCATATCTTTTCTAGCGTTGAAACGTTGAGTACCCAAGCACGAGTAGATACATCTACCCGGAAGTATAAATTGTTACAGCAAGTAAGTGCAATAAAGTAAATAAATTAAATTGAAATCAATATGTTAATTTTAAGAATGTTTTTTATGACTAATCTTAATTTTTGACATCGTTCTGAAAATTTGAGCTACCTCTAAATATTTTGATACATTTCTAAAACTTTCATGCATTATTACTGTAGTAAATAGAGCCAAATAAGAGGATGATACATATGGGAATTTTTTTTTTTTCATGGCTTTTAAGCTTCATCCTAATGCTAATGCACATTTAGGCCGGAAACACTATTTCTACACTAAAGTGTTCTAAACATGTTTCCATTGTGTAATGGTTACTTACAGTTTAGTTCTTTAAATAATTTTTTCCATGAATGCGAGATTTGAAAAACACATGGAACATTTCATATATATTCAAAAGAGCTATTTTTTACTTGGTTTACAATAAAAGAAGAGGAATGCCAACTTTAATTATGGGTTGGTTTCTACGACAACAAGGGAAAAAAAACATTGTGAGAACGACCTTTACTTATTTAATGAACTTACGATGCTAGTTTTTCATTTTCCTTGCGATAAATCAGGTGCGAATTTAATTATTTATTGTCCAAACGAAACACAAGCGCAATTCTTTGTGTAACAAGCATCGTTATAACTCAACTTATCGAACGTAGTATACACTGAATTCGAATTTCACAATTAAATTTGTATTTTAGTTTGAAAAGAGGACTTATTCAAGAATAAGCCATTGTCCAGCTATTCTTTTTTCGAATTAATAGCAAAACAAACTCTCTTTCATTATAACAGAGCAACAAAAAGTGTTTACAATAGTGAAGTCTGTTGTTGATTCGTTTAAAAATGGACTTTGCTTTTCATAACTGTTTTTGTTGTTACGTGGATACATTCTTACTGCGTAGTTGTACTCGCGATTCGTAAAGAACTTAAGACTCCATGAAATAAGAAAAGTGAAACACACTAAGGAAGAAGATAAGTAATAGGTGTAGTTCAAATAGTGTTAAAAGAAATCCTGAACATTTGAGGAAAATAATAGGGCAGCTAATATACTTAATGTCTACTAGCAACGTATCTGGCTAAGAATATTGTCGTGAAATATTTCTGAAGAATTCAGAAACTAAACCTTCACAACTAAAGTCAGTCATTTCCTGACTAAAGATCCTTCAATAACAACTAATATGTGTTTGTAGTAACAACTCGTCAACTTCCCAATCAATTAGGAAGGCTCTGAAAGCAAATGTGGTTAAAGCCAACACAGAATAGCAAATAAATCGCGAACTCATAATTTGCTCGCAGTTCCTTCGAAGCTACACATCCCAAAGACTGTATTCCGACTATTGTTGGGATTGATTTCCCTAAAGAGGAGTTGACTTAACCGGCATTTTGGATCCAAACGCGTGCTCGTGGTAACACTAGTATGTGTACAAAAGTCGTGCTGCAGAAAACTAGTGTCCAAGCTTGTATTGCTTGATTGATATTCGACCCATTCAGTCTATTATTCATATTAAAAAATCATTTATGTTATTAGATTTTCTCAAAGTAGTATTTTACTCAAATTCTCTCATCAGTTATTTCCTTCGACGTACCAAGTTACTACAAACTTGTATTTTAAAATGCTTCAAAAGAATCTAAACATCTCTTGGAACCAGATGTCAGCCTGTCCCCTTGAGAAGATCTAGTTGCGGTCCGATCGAAAGCGAAACTGCGTAAGTGAACTGAAGGGGAAACAACTACTAAAGTAGCTAAATGTATTTTTACACTGGTTGATAAAAGTGTTTTTCACCCCAGTGTGAAATCTGCATTCTGAAACTTGTTGCGATTCAGGATACAGTTTTACAGAGATACTTGTTTTTGCATAGGACAATAATGGACACCCGTAAAATCCTGGAAAGTTACCCAGAAATAATCAGTGCCATTTCGGATTTTTTTTACAGAACAGTAAGATTTTTAAAAATTAAACACGATTACGATCCGCTACTTTTTACTTTCTCTTACCATGGCATTATTAATCGCAGCCGCAAGAAATACAGAAAACGACCGTTTATGTTATGTTTCCGTAAGCTTATTTCTTTTCTTGAATTGTTTTTTAATCTGGTTTTTCTGTTTATACTTTCCTGGCTATTGTTGAAAGTAATATTTGATGATTTATTAACTGCGCTTTCTTTCGGATCACTAGTTACTCTGAGACCTATCCTTCGCGCAATTATGCGTATTCAAAGAGAGAAAATAAACAAAACAGTGGAAACTCTTTCAGAAACGTATCACCTAATCGTGCCAGTAAAAAAGTGTAATTTAAAAAAAAAGGTATTGATTGCTGCCATTATGTTTAACATTTATCCAATTTTTTTCTGTGCTGCAACGCGTGAGGCACAGCCATCAACTGAAAACATTCATTTTATTGTGCTAATAATACTCTATAACTTTTGGAATGGTATTCTTGACCTACCTACTTTTTTATTTTGCTACATTTGTTTTGTTCTCAAAACAACATTGTCAAACTATGCGTATATGATTAAAAAACTAAGCATTAAATATAAAGCTAACTATGATTATAAAATAAACTACGGTTATTTATTCTTCATGCATAATAAAATAATGAGCACATTTTTGAATTCAAAAAAAATAATAAATTGTCAGTTAGGAATATTGCTGTTCATAACTCAGGTTGAAATGTTCATAGGACCATATACATATTTATATGGCATCATAACAATGGGGGGACTTTTTTCAAAATGGAAGTCTCTTTTTCCTTTTCTTCGAGCAATAATGCTGCAATATTTTATTTCCTCCTTGGAAAGTTCAGCAAAAGAGGTAGAAACTGCTGCAAGTTATTTACTGATTGATAAAAAAAATGCGGTCATAGCTATACGTTTCTTAGAAAAGGTTCGGTCTCAGGGAATAACGTTTTATATTTTTGACGTCATACCTGTAACAAAAACCTTATTTTGGTCCATGATGAGTAATTTAGTAACACACGGAATAACATTTGCTTCTTTTGATAATATTGACTGCAAGACAGAATTAAAGTCCCCATTCTAATAAATTTTGGGAAAATCAAAATTTATAAAAATAGCGATAACTTTCTCAGAAATCCCCAAACTATGTAAAATTTAAGTATATTGCCTAATAAGAGTTGCTGAGGAAAGCTGTTTTATGCAAAGTAGTGGAGCGGTGATCGGAACATGTCATATGAAAACATAAAAGTCCATCTTTGAGAGCAAAGCCTACAAACATCGCTGTGATACTGGCAAAAGAAACTCCAAACAATACCAATCCGCAATCTGCACCCACTCAAGCTTTGCACCGACCCCCATGGGTACTACATGTTATTTTTAAAGATTTAATAAGTGCCTAGAGCAAAAGGAGGAAAAGGAAGTGTAATATTTAATCTTAACTTTCTGATGCATATTTTCAGCATGTAAATTATTCTTGAAACTGCTAATTGACAGTAACGCACATCGCTGTATGTACTGTATTGCTTCTAAGAGGATCATATTCCATACTGAGGATACTTTTCCAATGCAAAACTGACACCTTTTGATTTGCTCATTTTATACTACTGTTAATTTCTACACTATAATAATTATCAGGTAGTTTTTTTCTATGTTATTTTTTACCTTACTATGCGTTGAATATTGTGGGTAAGTTTTATAAAATTTTACATGCAACTTTTTGAGTAATTGTCATTTTTCTGATTTTTCTTAATTTATGATAGGAGTGATTCCATACCAATTCATCAGAAAAAAGAAAAGTTGGTCACACGACCGACTCAGATTTTCTTTAAACTTGGCACACAGGTTGATTATATAGAGGCATGGAAAAATCCAAATTTTTAGGTTCCTGATCCACTTATTTTCTGAGATACATGCCCTCAAAGTTTGTCCGCCCCGTCAAAATACTAAAAGAATGATGTTATTTAATCATTTTTTATAAAAAATTGTACTCATGCAGTATAAAAGTGTTAGATATCTATAGAAACTAGTTACTCTAGGCATTTAGAAAAAAATACTAGAACGTTCATAATGAAAATTGCTAAGGTACAGGGCTCTTTGAAGTTGTAATCACAAAAACTTGATTTTGCCGATTTTGCTAAAATTGAGGAATTTATTCCAAAAAAAAAAAGAAGACACAGCCAAAGGTTTACTCATTTTTTGGAAGTGTACAGATGTTTACTGTAAATATTTACACAATGCATAACTATAGTTTCTCACTCCTTCTTGGAAATATTTAAGCTTAAAAATAATCCATAAGGCAAAAACATGCGATTTTGGGACATCTTGACAGCCATTTTTTCTCATAAAGGGGAGCAGGAAACTTTTTTTTTTTTTAAATTGGCTACTGATATCTTAGCTATTCACAGGAAAAGAGTTTTCTTTTGGTTATTTCTTGCATTAAGAGATATCCTGCTGACAGTATATGCATGTTTTTCGCCTTGACCATATGCTTTTATTCCCCCTCTCATGGACTTAAAATTAATTAAACCAAAAAATAATGATATACATGCATTTATTAATAGCTGTATTATCTACCCAATATGTCATGAAATGTAAGTTATTAAATCTTTGAACAATAAGTTAGATATATGATGAAAACAAGAAATAATGTTTCTCTGATGAATGAGCATTATGTACTCATGATTATAAAGTACTTAATAACTTCTTGAGAAATTAATTAAAATAAAGGAGCTCTAAATATTTATCTCATAAGCAATACCCAATCTTGTTATTGGGATATTCCTGTTTTTAATTGCAGAATTTCTTGAACATCACATGAATGTCAGGAAAATACCCTAGCAGCATCATCTCATCGGCCGATGATCGGCCATTCATTGAAACCCGATGAAATTCTCATCGGCCTATGATCCAATATGTCTCATCGGCCAAGCAGAATCCGAGCAGCAAAATCCGATGAGATTTGGAGCAATTTACGAGCAGAACAGTCCCGTGCCGAGAAATTTCATCGGGAAACTTGATCGGAAGGATATCGTTTTCCGATGGAATATAGCTCGGCTTATTTTCATCGGGAAAGTTGATGGGAAGGATATCGCTTTCCCATGAAAAGTAGCTCATCGAAAACCGTGCTCGGATACTGGTCGGAACAATGTCATCGTGCGTTACAGGATCAGTTTACGAGGAGTTTGTTGATCGGCCGAGCAAAATCCGATGAGTTGATGCTACTTGAGTAAATGAGGCATTTTCCTTTGATGTAGGATATTTTATGACAAATTTTATTTGATGGGCTCCTAACTGAGCATGGTGATAAAGATATATTAATTTCAGCATCGAATTCCAGTTTACTTTATTAACAGTTAAATATTTACAAAATAGTTAAGTAAATAATTTAATATAAAGCCATGCTTGAAGGATTAAAATTAGTACAACTAATTTATTCCCATACTGATCTTTACAAAACTGACATATGCTTTGCACTGATAAGAACTGACAAGAATAAGTTTACTCACTAAAATACTAAATCACAGATACCATGAAGCATACATTCTATTTTCCGCAAAATAATACTACAACAAAGAACGAGGGTATCCTCCTGTTTAGAGCCAATCAGGAATATCCCAATCACAAGATTAGGTATTGCTTATGAGATAAATATTCAGAGCTCCTTTATTTTAATTGATTTTTCAAGAAATTCTTTAGTATTTTATAATTATGAATGCATAATGCTCAGGCATCGGAGAAATTCTATTTATTGTTCAATGATTTAATAAATTAAATTTCATGACATATTGGGTAGATCAGGGCTTTCCAAACTTTTTAATCAGCGGACCCCTTTCATGAATCAAAGTTCGGAGAGGACCCCTGTCATAAATGAAGTTGAAAAATTAACTTAAGGGGTCTAGGGAGTCTTAAAATTTTAATTTTTTGATTTTTCGAAAAAAATATATGTCATAAAGGATTTAATTCTGAACAGTTTGATACCTCACTTTTTACCATAGGCAAAAAACTTTTTGAGTTATCGTAAAAAAAAACTTTAACTATCCCCAATGAGTTTAATGTTAACAGCAGCTGTTCAAACCCCTTTTTCTCAGAAGTCGATTTTATGTTTTGCGTGCATGATATCTCAAAAAGTATTTCATTTATTTTTATAAAATTTTGCATGCACTTACGAAAAGCATATCTCAACAATCTAAACCTAAATTTTTCTCAAAAATCAAGCTTAATTTTTCAAGCTTAATTCCTCCAAATTTTGGTAAATTTTGATTCTCATTTTTAAAATTTTAATAAAAATATTTATTATTATTTTTTAAACTTAAATTTTAGTTCAGATTGGTGAGATAGGCTGTACATTAGGGTGGAGCGAAAAACAAAAATTTTGGAATTTTATCCTGTAATACCCGGCAAAAGCTGTGCATGCGTAAGTACAAAACACATGTAAAATATTATCAAGTTTGAACAACTCCTTTAGGGCCCTACCAGGGCTTGAATTTCCCTAAAAACACGAAAAAATGTCAATTTTCAGAAATTTTTTGGAAAATATAAATAATCACCATTTTTGTTCTATAACCATTAAAATGCTTCCTTTTAACACTCTTTTCATGCATCTTCAAAATTATTTACATTCTATTCAGTATTAAGTTCGTACATGAACCGTAAAGTTCCGTGAAATTAACCAAAAATTGACTTTTTTTACCATTTTTTGCACGTAGCAATAATTCTTCTTTTGTAATCCAGATTCTATTTTTTTGCAATAAATGGGCAAAATGCAGCTTTTAGTTGTAAATGCAATTATATTTCGTTACATTAACAGCCCAGAACGCACCACAAGGAGGTAGCTGCATTTCGGGTGTCATTCTGCCTTTCCCATCCACCCAGCCACGTTGTTTACATATTTTCAACACATTTATACGGATGCAATTACTATCTGATGTTAAACAGGTTTCTCCTTTTGAATCAAAGTTTGAAGTTTGACTCATGACTCAGTTTTTACATTGACGATTGCGAACATAAAGTTTTTCAAATAAATTCATAGCTTTGCTCTTCTTTCAATAGCAGTTTGCCGCCTCACTAACCAGTTTTGAACCCTTAAAACAGTCGGAGTGTAGAAGATGTATACTTATTGAATCACTGATAAAGTACAACTTGTTTTTGAAAAGTTGTCTTATTAACGTTGCAAGAACTCGGTGGAAGATATCGAAGCTTTAAAACGGATTTAAAAACGATTAAAAGTACTTGATGGACATTGTCAATGTAATACAGAAAGAAAAAAATGACCCTGATCTCACTATCAAAACTCGGAGACCTTTCAGTCATTAGCGTTCGTTAATTCGAGCTAACAGAGTTATGAATCTGTTAATTTTCAAGATGAATTTCTAATGAGATGAAGATACTCGTCAGTTATATCTTTAAATACTATAATGGTTCAAGAAATTAGAAATTAAAAAAAGAGAAAGAACATTTCCGTGAAACGTGGAATTGTATGTATAATGAAAGTTACGCAATCTATAATTCATTTAATTGATGATCTTCTCTTCTTCGTGGATCCGCTGATTCGAAGAAAGGCCTGCTTTGTTAATTTTGAGAACTTGTAAATGGCCATGGCAGTGGATGATAGTCAAACTGTAAAGGAGTTGAGTTACGGAAAGGCATACAACATCAGAAAACACTTTGAAAATTAAATGAGAACTTTTATGACCAATATTAAGTTTTGAAAGTTCAAACTATGAGATATTTTTAATTGACATCATTAATGGGAGGAAAGTAAACACGCGTTGACCAGTCAATTTATTCTTATAGTTTTAAACTTTTATAGAATGTGTAATTTTTAAGAGCAAGAATCTGAGAAACTGTCACGCCTAGCATCATGAGGTGATTCATGACCTGTCAGATTTTCTCCCAAAAATTGCCAAATGTTTATTATCTTATTGAGAAACCAAATCCAGAATGTTTTGCTCTAAAATTGAGTTGTTTAGTTTTTATGGATCCCTAAAGATGAAGGTGCGGCATCAAAAATTAAGCGGATTTTCAAGACATGGAAGTTGCCGTGAGCCAAAACTTTTACCAGGAACTGTTTAACTCCAATTTTCTTTTTGTATACGGAATATAGAAGGTTGAAACTTTACAAAATGAATGTTAAATTTGTGGTAAGTTGTTGCCGTAAGGTCAGTGAAGGCCCTCAAAACAAGGCATTTTTGACGTTTTTCAGCATTTTTGAGGTCCAAAAACAGCTTGTACGTTTCAGTTGCCACGGCAAAAGTAGTGTCGTTTGAAAGACCAGTGTAAGCACTTTAAAATAATGTATAAATAACCGAGGAAAGTTCAACGTGCTTTTAGTTGCCTAACGCAGAAATATGAAAAATGTCATATTTTTCCGATATTCAAACGGTCATAACTTCCTCTGCCAACAACATATTGAATTTTTTTTTTTGCCAATGTCATACTCTATTCTTTGTCTTAACAGAACAATTGAGTTCTTTGAGGCGAAATGTGAAAAAAATTTTTACAAAAAATTTATTTTTTCCTGTACATTTTTTGTAAAAATATTTTTCACATTTCGCCTCAAAGGACTCAACTGTTCTGTTAAGACAAAGAATAGAGTATGACATTGGCAAAAAAAATATTTCAATATGTTTTTGGCAGAGGAAGTTATGACCGTTTGAATATCGGTAAAATATGACATTTTTCATATTTCGGCCTTACGCAACTAAAAGCACGTTAAACTTTCCTCGGTTATTTATACATTATTTTAAAGTGCTTACACTGGTCTTTCAAACGACACTACTTTTGCCGTGCCAACTGAAATGTACAAGCTGTTTTTGGACCTCAAAAACGCTAAAAAAACGTCAAAAATGCCTTGTTTTGAGGGCTTTCACTGACCTTACGGCAACAACTTACCACAAATTTAACATTCATTTTGTAAAGTTTCAACCTTCTATATTCCATATACATCAAAAAGAAAATTGGAGTTAAACAGTTCCTGGTAAGAGTTTTGGCTCACGGCAACGTCCATGTCTTGAAAATCCGCTTAATTTTTGATGCCGCACCTTCATCTTTAGGGATCCATAAAAACTAAACAACTCAACTTTAGAGCAAAACATTCTGGATTTGGTCTTTCAATAAGATAATAAACATTTGGTAATTTTTGGGAGAAAATCTGAGAGGTCATGAATTACAGGCGTGACGCTCTCTCAGATTCTTGCTCTTAATATGATTACAGCTCCATGGAAATTTTCAGGGGCGGCCCTAGCAGTTTTGCCGCCCCGGACAAAAATGCAAAATTGCCGCCCTTTTCCACGATTGAGGTTTGAAAAGTAATAAATTGCTAAAAACTGTACAACCCAATAAATAGATGTTGGGAATTAAAAACAGAGTGACAAAATAAAATCTTGTATTCATGTCGGATTTTGATCGAATGTCGCCCTAAGCTATTTTAGATATTGGGCTCCTTTTGTAGTTCGGAAAACTTTGTTATAGGCAGAACAGGCATTTTTTGTCACCTATGTCTTTTTTTTTGTCTAAACAGTGTTGTCTAACACAGTTTGTCTACTACCGTGATCTAGCCCTGGACATAGGCGTAGCTTCAAAAACAAGTTGTACTTTATCAGTGATTCAATAAGTATACATCTTCTACACTCCGACTGTTTTAAGGGTTCAAAACTGGTTAGTGAGGCGGCAAATTGCTATTGAAGGAAGAGACAAGCTATCAATTTATTTTAAAAACTTTATGCTCGCAATCGTCAATATAAAAACTGAGTCATGAGTCAAACTTCAAACTTTGATTCAAAAGGAGAAACCTGTTTAACATCAGATAGTAATTGCATCCGTATAAATGTGTTGAAAATATGTAAACAACGTGGCTGGGTGGATGGGAAAGGCAGAATGACACCCGAAATGCAGCTACCTCCTTGTGGTGCGTTCTGGGCTGTTAATGTAACGAAATATAATTGCATTTACAACTAAAAGCTGCATTTTGCCCATTCATTGCAAAAAAATAGAATCTGGATTACAAAAGAAGAATTATTGCTATGTGCAAAAAATGGTAAAAAAAGTCAATTTTTGGTTAATTTCACGGAACTTTACGGTTTATGTACGAACTTAATACTGAATAGAATGTAAATAATTTTGAAGATGCATGAAAAGAGTGTTAAAAGGAAGCATTTTAATGGTTATAGAACAAAAATGGTGATTATTTATATTTTCCAAAAAATTTCTGAAAATTGACATTTTTTCGTGTTTTTAGAGAAATTCAAGCCCTGGTAGGACCCTAAAGGAGTTGTTCAAACTTGATAATATTTTACATGTGTTTTGTACTTACGCATGCACAGCTTTTGCCGGGTATTACAGGATAAAATTCCAAAATTTTTGTTTTTCGCTCCACCCTACTGTACATACGTGAATGCAAAATTTTATAAAAATTATTGAAAACCTTTTTAAGATATCATGCACGCAAACTGTAAAACCGACGTCTGAGAAAAAGAGGTTTGATCGTGGCTGTTAACATTAATCTCATTGGGGATAGTTAAAGTTTTTTTATGATAACTCAAAAAGTTTTTTGCCAATGGTAAAAAATGAGGCATCAAACTGTTCAGAATTAAATCCTATATAACATATATTTTTTCCAGAAAATCGAAAAATTTTCATTTTAAGACTCCCTAGACCCCTTAAACCAGACATGGGCTAGATTTCTTGACGATTACTTTTGCGGGAGAAAAACAAATTATGGCGCATTTTGCTCGTAATCTCAATTTTACAATCATAGGTATTCAAATTTATCTTTTGTCAGTAAAAAGAAGTTCGTATTTACTAATATATCTTTTGTAACAAAGACCGTAAGTTAAACTGCACTTTTACATTTGTAATATGAACCTAGTTTAAGTGCATAAATTTTTGTATATTGTACATTAAAAAAAAAAGCAATTTTATACGATTTGTGGCGATGTTAGAGCAGTTTTTAGGGCACCCACCCACAGAAAATGTTAAGCCTTAAAAACGCGCCAGTAGGCCTTTTTTAGACATATTAGGAGGAGCAATAGGTCCAAGACAGCACATCAGGCGATTTTTCAAAATCCTTGCTTTAAAAATTCTCTTTTGAAAGATCTTTTTGTTAACAATTAGATTAAATGAGGTATGGGGATAATCTGCCGGATTTTTTTTATATTTTTAATTGAATTTTGAATGAATAATTTCTTGCAATTTGCTAAATTACAACTTTTCAAACGCACTTTTAGAGTTTGGTTACGTTAGGAAAGAGGGATATTCTTGCGCTCCACGAATTTTTTAGAAATGGAAGCGTTATAAACGTAGCAATCTGCCATTTGGGTAACGAAAGGGTGCAAGGAAAGATCCCCGGATATTTTTAAATATTAAAGATTTACAATTTCAAACGTAGACTAAATCTGATGATATTATGGTAAATGGAGGTCAGTAACTGTTCCCCAGAAATATTTCGAAATTATAGTTGTAAGAGCACTAATCCATACGATGAACGGTGAATTCATGTGGGAGTGAAGTTTCGGGGACCGTCTCCGGTAAAGTTCTTGAAATTGAGGTCTTAAAAGATCTTGGAAGGTAGTTTCCAAGGCTTAGCCTGAAGTTATGTCAATCAAATATCCATCTTAACATGTCAATCAAATATTCATGTTAACATGTCTATCAAATATTCATATAAACATGATGACAGACAGTACGAATTTGTGAGAGCAGAAAACGGTTTGACCGCATGATCTTGCAGCAACCTGTCTCAAAATATTGAGTATGGCATAAAGGGCAACTGCATACTTCGAAAAGGAAAACTCTGGTTTTCAAAAGCAAAAAAGTAATTTTAAAGCTTTAAAACCCTTTTTTTTTTCGTGATTCACCGCGGACCCCCGACTAAAGCTCGGCGGACCCCTAAGGGGTCCGCGGACCACAGTTTGGGAAGCCCTGGGGTAGATAATACAGCCATTAATATGTATATCATTATTTTTTGGTTTAATTAATTTTAAGTCCATGAGAGGGGGAACAAAAGCATATGGTCGTAGCGAAAAACATGCATATACTGTCAGCAGGATATCTCTTAATGGAAGAAATAACCAAAAGTAAACTCTTTTCCTGTAAATAGCTAACATATCAGTGGTTTGTTAAAAAAAAAAAAAATCTACTGCTCCCCCTTTATGAGAAAAATGGCTGTCAAGATATCCAAAATCGCATGTTTTTGCCTTATGGCTTATTTTTAAGCTTAAATATTTCCAAGAAGGAGTGAGAAACTATAGTTATGCATTGTGTAAATATTTACAGTAAACGTCTGTACACTACCAGAAAGTGAGTAAACCTTTGGCTATGTCTTCCTTTTTTTGGAATAAATTCCTCCATTTTAGCAAAATCGGCAAAATCAAGTTTTTGTGATTACAACTTCAAAGAGCCCTGTACCTTAGCAATTTTCATTATGAACGTTCTAGTATTTTTTTTCTGAATGCCTGTAGTAACTTGCTTCCATAGATACCTAACACGTTTATATTGCATGAGTACAATTTTTTATAAAAAATGATTAAATAACATCATTCTTTTAGTATTTTGACGGGGAGGACAAACTTTGGGGGCATGTATCTCAGATTAGTGTAGACTCATATTCAGTGTAGACGAGATCACGTTAATCTGGGAAAGCGTGTGTCTCCCAAGAAAACGTTAAGACGTTCTGGGGTTCAATGACCCCAGATAAAAATCCAGTCCTACGCAAATAAAAATGACATTTATCTACTTGTTTGTTGTTTCAACAATAACGTTTTATACTTTTCGACATTAAAATTTACTCTTAGACAGAGCCGTAGCCAGCACAAGAGTCCAGGGTAGGCCAAAAAGGTTTTTGGACAGGTCACTAAAATTTTCAAAAGTGAAATAATAATAGGAAATTAGGGATGCCAGCTTCGAAAAATTTTATATTTAGAAATTTTAAGAAAAATTTTAGGGTGGAACGGTGCGATTACTGCTGCTGAAGTTGCTCAGATCAATTCTTTAAGATTAGTTCAGTCGCAAGTCGCAGTGCCGCCACAAAGACAAAAACTAGGGAGGGGCTTTTTTCAAAATTTACAGCTCTTTTATTCACTCAAACTCATCTTAAATGCAGAGAGAAAGAGAGATGGAATAAGAAGAGAAAGTGGATTTTTATCTATCTAGTCTATGAGAAAGTCATTTATAGACACTTTAGGGTCATTCCACGTCAGTTCACCCGGTCATGTAACCCATGTCCTCGGATTTTGATAAAATTTGGTGTATTTAATATTTTTATGGTGGTAAGTAGCCATATGAATTCTTTTGCCCATATGTGATCTGGTTTTTGTTTTA
>JAXGGA010003866.1:0-96157 GCA_038373865.1 Uloborus plumipes
GTACTCTCCTGAGAGGAAGTCAATACCCTCGTGCATCCACGCAATCAATCAGGGTTGGCAAAAACCCGGGTTTTTCTACAAAAACCCAACCCACCCGTGTTTTTGTGGGTTTTTCTGGGTATTTGTGGGTTTTTCTGGGTATTTGCGGGTTTTTCTGGGTTTTTGTATGTTAAATTTTATCTCTTATGCGGGTATTGATATATAATGTATGCATTCATTCATATAAAAATATATTCATTAAGTTAAAGTTCTGAATCGCATTTAATCAATTTTAATGGATTAATAATTAATATTATTAACAATATCAATTAATAATATCATCAACCGAATTGTAATATTTAATGTGTATATTTAAGAAGCTTTGGACAATGGTTTCAGCTATAAACTTTTATCACTTGTTTTTTGCAAAATAGAAGAACTGTTGCAAATGGGCTTTCCTACAAATACAGGAATATTTAGGGTGTGAAAGTTTCAAAAACTTAATGAGAAAAGATGATTATTTCTATTAATAAACAAGTGCAAATAGTTTTAATTTTTTAATAGTATCAATTTAAGTAGCCTGCGTCACGTCTAGTCATGTCATTTGCATGTTTCTTATAAGGCATATCTCAATGATAGGTGTGTGCCTGAGATAAGAGAAGTGTCTAACTCCCCCCCTCCTATTTTCAAAACCAAAACTGATTAATTTCAGATGGGGGAGGGGGGGACTCTTGATCGATTTTTTTTTTTTTTTGAAATAATCTTTAGAAAAAACTAGGTTAACATTAGAGCTTTGCAAGAATTATAAATTTATTAATAAATGCTTGTCATAATATTTTAGTAGTAATAAATTGCATGGGGACGCATTTTCTTTGTTTTTTTTTTAATCAAAGTCAGTGGTATGGTACATCTATAACATAGCACTTGAAAATCATCTAAATGCAATAGGGTTAGAAGAAATGAAGAGCAAAACTTAATTTTTCTTGCTCCAGAATAAAAGCAAAATTTGCAGCAGCAACTATTCCATACAAAAATTTCAATTTCGAGACCTACAAATCAAAATTAATTTATTCAATTTTGTGTTGAATCAAAATTATCATAAAACATTAACTAGGCATTTTTTTCCTTCTACAAGAAGTTTATCAATGGTTCATTTCCAATTTATTTTTAAAATTTGAAATTTGGTGTGAAAAAATAAATAAATAATAATAAGTATTTTGCAACAAAAAGTAGTATCATAGCTAGAAAAATTTTCTGGAAGATGACTTGAAAATTGAAGAAATAATAATTATTTTATAAAATAAATAATTACTCTAAGAAAAATTATCTCAAATGAACCTGATTTCTTACTTATTTTTTATGTATAATTTAGATGAGATATTATTATTGACTATATTTGTTGATAACTCAGAAATTAACAA
The DNA here is from genome assembly GCA_038373865.1 of Uloborus plumipes. Lineage (NCBI taxonomy): Eukaryota > Metazoa > Arthropoda > Arachnida > Araneae > Uloboridae > Uloborus > Uloborus plumipes. The sequence goes on from JAXGGA010003866.1 coordinate 1,401, forward strand.
AAACCCACTTTTGACAAAAACCCGGGTGGGTTTTTGTTGGTGGACCCGCCCAGAAAAACCCGGGCGGGTTTTTCTGGGCTGGGCCCACCTTTGCCAACCCTGCAATCAATCCTGCGATGAACAATAGCCATGTCCCCATCCGGGGAAACCTTCAATAATAGCACACTGGAGGATGAGGGGCTGAGCCCCGGGAGCCTCAAGCTTCAAAATTTTATTTATTTCGTGGCATTAAAAATTTATCGATATTACTATATTAATTTCGGAACATTTGAAAAAAAAATTTATAAATACTTTAAGTTTTATTTTTCTCAATAATAACAAGTTTAAAAAACTATAACCCGACTACAAAAAAAAAAAAAAAGCACTGAAAGGTAAGAAATAAGGTAGGTGCTATTTAATATCATCGTCTTATTAAATAAAACAAGACGTTTGATATCTTAGCTATACCTGTTTATTTAGTTCTACGACTTGAACCCTCTGCAAGTTCCACATTAACAACATAATTCAATTCAAATGCTGTGGTCGTGCTTTGTCAACTACAGAAACCAAGCATTTAAACTTGATACACAAGCAAACATATTAGTTTGATCTATATATGTACAAGAATGGTAGATTAGGTTATAATGTTATTCTATCAAATTGTTTTTCTGTAGTTGATAAAGCACGACTACAGCATTTGAATTGAATTATGTTGTTAATGTGGAACTTGCAGAGGGTTCAAGTCGTACAACTAAAACAGGTATAGCTAAGGTATCAAACGTCTTGTTTTATTTAATAAGTCTATGATATTAAATAGCACCTACCTTATTTCTTACCTTTCAGTGCTTTTTTTTTTTTTGTAGTCGAGTTATAGTTTTTTAAACTTGTTATTATTTCTGACTTTTTAGAGCTTTTTTGTAGTCGGGTTACAGGTTTTTAAAACTTTTTTATTTTACTCCACTGTATATTAGCAAATGAATATAAATTACAAAATTAAATGCACATAACAAAAAAGTATGAAAATTTTTTTGGGTAATTTTTATTGAGCAGTGTCAAAACTTCTCAGCTTTTCCAATTCCATCGAAGACACTGAATCATGAGGGTTGCTTAAAAGTTTCCGTGGGTCCCTCCAATGTCCTTACTTTACTTAATGTGACGTGAACTTGGCCCTTTGCAAAAATTTGTCTTCCAACGTCAATTACTGCCTCATTCAAAGTGCAACCTTGCAACTTGTGTACTGTGACACCCCAACACAAAATAAGAGGCAGCATTTTATGTACTATTTTACCACTGCCTCTAAAACCATCATACTCAACAGAACGGAACAGGACATATCCGCAGCAAATTTTATCCGCCCGTTTCCCGCGTGGGACATTTCCGCCGCGACTCCTAATCCCCTTCTGACTGGCACAGGACAAATCCGCCGTGCTATTTCCAAGGGTGAGAAAGGAGTTACTGGTTTAAAATTTTTAGTCTTGGCGACACATCTTCATTTGGCGACAAAGACCAAATTAAAAAAGCGAATGTATTTCCGGACTACTCATATTAGGGGGAAAATCGCAAAGAAGTCAAAAACACACACACACACACACACACACACACACACACACACACACACACACACACACACACACACACACACACACACACACACACACAATGCAGTGTAAAACAATTTAAACTTCGCCCATTTTAGTTCGCCAAGTATTACACTCTATCAGCTCAATCGGCGGATTTGTCCTGTCGTACAGAAACGGCGTGGAGAGACGCTGCGGAAATGTCTCATGGGGGGGGGGGATGATAGATAAATTTTGCGGCGGAAATGTCCTGTGCCCCGGCCCCAACCGAGCTAGAAATTAACCGAACAGTTTGATCAATTTTGTCGTTGGGTTTTATAGTGGCTTTTAACTAATTTCATGCTAAAATCTAGGCCAGCCTTAAACCGGAAATTCATTGTTGATTGCGACTTTTGTTTGAACTGAAACACACTTAGCTACGAAAATATCAGTAAAAATCGGTGCTTGTCTAGGAATAATCGATTTTTCCTCTTGTTAAATTCTAGTATAAAGTAGCCTATGACACTCGAGACTCGAAAACGAATCGATTGGCACCTCATTCATCAAAATCGAATGAAATGTTTAGGAGCTACGGTGGAACATCCTTAACCACAAACATAGCCAGACTGATAAAAACATAACCCTTCTTTTAGGCTTTGCCGTAGTCGGGTAAAAAAGTACAATATGAAAGTAAGGCGAAAATAATAATCCTCACACAAGAGACTAATGTTTCAAGAAAGACATTTAAGTTCAAATCAGGAGAAAGATTCAAAAGTCATTATGAGGCGCCAGAGGTAAGAAGTTTCTCTTCTGTTTTCATTTCTCTCTGCTACCTCCTTCCTCCTCCCCCTTCTGTGATTTAAATCACATCAATTTTATTAAATTATGAAGTAAAATTAAACTGAGTGACATTCTCTACTTTTTTCCACTTGATTGAAAATTCTTCTGTGTGGAAAATCTTGCTTCTTTAACTTAGAAGCTATATAAATACGAGAGAGAAAACCCTCGCTGTTTTGGCATTTAAAAAGTTTTTAAATACGCAAATTTATGTCAGTTTGGTAAAAAGTTTTTATATTAAGTTCATTTTTTCGTTTCTGTTTTGGACCGACATACTCTGTGAAACGATATAAAATTTTATGCTTTTTTTTCAGATGTGTTACTGGTAGACTATAGGTATGTCAACAGCCAATTATTTTTCAGGAACGTCTGTGAATGTTTTTTAGTGTAGAATGGAAGTTAAACTTAAGGTTTCTTTATAGTCCTCCGAGCAGGGACGAATGCAGGGGAGGGGCGGTGAGGGCGATCGCCCTTCCGCGATGGACTTACCAGCTATAAATTTTCAACACTGAAGTTGAAAAAAAGGATTTTTGGGCAATTTTTGGTGCTAGCGGAAGGGAGACTTAAGGCCTCTGGAAAAGTTTCAGAATTAAAGTTCGAAACGTATGTAGTCAATGGCTGCTAAACAAGATACGTAGTAAAAGGTAAGTAATAAAACCAATTACCCCTCCCTTGAAACATTTTTACCTCCTCCAGGTCACAGATGGTGCTGAATATGGTAAGGAGCGTAGGAATCGGGGGAGCTGGGGGAGCTCTGGCTCCCCCTAGAATTTTTCAGATCAGCTCCGCTCCCCCGGAAAAAATTCTTTACTACAACATTCCTTAACATATTTTTTTCCTCAAACCTGTTTTCAAATGTGTGATCTCTTTTTCTAGTAAATTCGGGCAATGTCACCAAAAATCGTCAAAAGTCATCTTTTAAAAGTACCATTTGGAATTTTTTCTGTTAGAGAAGTTTGAGATTTTCTATTTCTTAGCAAATATTCCATCTAAAACTAAGTTCCTATTAAAAATGCAAAGTGTAAAACTTTGTCTTTCTGAGGAAAGATAAATTAGCAATGTTTTTAAATTCCTTTTATTCACAAAAAGTGTTTATTTGGATATTTATTACTTAATAATTGATCTTGTGTGTAAAGGGGCGAAAAGTGTGTCTTGCCCCCCACCCTCCAGAAAGCGCAAAGATCCGGGATTGTGCCGGGCTCCCCTTGTTTGTACAAAGTTCCTACGCCACTGAATATGGTATCACGTTTAAAAGACATCTTAAAGATAAGTTTTGTTTTTGAAATGCCACTGAAGTGACCAGCTGATACATTTATGGCTGAATCTACAACGGAGGGACATTTGCATCTTTACAGATTCTATATTGCACAGAGTGTCGCAGTGAATAGCTAACAAGGGTCATTACAACCTAGTGAAAGTTGCAATACACCTCCAACTCGGCTATTTCGATCCATGGACTGCAGTTTCTCGATCCATGGACTGCAGTTTCGAGCTGCTTATGCTCTCATCAGCATGGAATACGAAATTGTTTCGTATTCCATGCTGATGAGAGCGTAAGCAGCTCGAAACTGCAGTCCGAAATGAATCGAAATAGCCGAGTTGGCGGTGTATTGCATGTTCCTGCCTTAGCCCTTGCTTAGGGGCGGTTACTTACTGCTTTAACCTAGTGAAAGGTTATGCCTAGATTTTCTGTTGTTGTCTTGTACCAGCTAAGCTGGCAATTTGGGGTGCGCTGCTTCACTTTTCCAACTGTACTATAATTTGGTGTGAATGTCGACTTCCGTAGTGCACACTTGCCATAGGGATCCGTTTATAGGGGAGGCATCCATTCACAGCATAACAACGCATTCACACAAAGAAAGGAGAGGAGAGGGAAAGTACATCCATGCCCATACCGGGATTCGAACCCGGGATCACACCATCTGGGTCAGACTTCTCTGACCCCTAGACAAGGTGGCGGGTACCTAGTTTCCCAGGTAGCACAAAAAACGTTTAAACGTTTTATAAACCTTTTTAATCCGTTGTCACAACGTTAATAACCATTTTACAACCTTTAAAAAACGAAGTGTGCTACTTGGGTTTGTTACAACTACCTAAAAACCTAATATTTGCTACTACTAGTCGATTAAAAAGTTTCTATTCTTAACTTGTAAATCTTTGTGCGCCTACGAAAACACTATTCACACACCATATTCCAAGTTCAGTTTTTGATGCACATATTTCTTGCAGCAGAGTGTATTTTGAATTCCGTATATTATAGTGATTTACAATGTTTGTGTAGCTAAGTGCCGAAGTTTCCTTTTCAAAAATAGTTAATGAAATAGAAATACAGAAATGCTTCAGATATTGTCTGAAATACTTATTTTTATTAATTTTTTCATTCGAATGACTAAAATTGATCCCTTTCGATAAAATATATATAGCAAGACGTTATCAGAGCTCATATATGAAAATCCTATGTTTACGTGCATGAAAAATATCCCGCTTTCTAGCTCAGAATAAATTAGTTGTTACATAAACACAATGACTTCATTTTTTCCCAGAAACCACTTTAATGGAATGGATGTTGAACATCTTTCATGGATCAGAAACTCTCATTTTTAAAATCTATTGTTTGGTTATGGATAGCGGTCCGAGCTTATCGCAATCAATAATCAAATGGGATGAAGGAAAAGAATTATTCTTGCAGAAATGTATTGATTTTCTTCTATGTTTTCTTTCTCGTTCCCTTCATTTATTTTGCTATAATGAGAACTGCAAATATACATCATACATGGAAAATGCTTTTACTATTGAAGACATTTGGATATGAATAAGTATAGAAAGAAATTATTTTTCACATGAAACATTTGTAACTATGTTTGAATGTTACATTTGGGAGTGAAATTATGATTTTCAATTTTTGGAAAAAAAACTTTCGATACAGGACTACATGTAACCGAAATTTCAGTTGAAAATAAATTCAGACAAGAAAATTGATTTCTTACGTATAAAACTACCCGAAACTAACATAAGAAATATGCAATGGAATTAATTTTTTCCCACTAACTATCAGATTTTTTGTATTATATAGAGTGTCTGTGTTAAACCTGCATGACTTTTATTTTCGCAACTGTTTGTCCTAGATACATACTTCTGATTGAAAAAAGTCAAAACAAGATGCGGTTGATATTAAAAGTTTGAATCGAAAACAAAATTACGAAATGGATACGTACGAAATCTAACTTTTTCTGCGGCTCTTACATTTTATTGAAGTTTGTTCAACACATTAACAGCCATTGAGTATTGTGAGGGTGATTTAGTTTGGAATTCTTCCCGTTTTTACTTTCTTCTATATCTAATTTATAAAACGAAGTATTGGATCTGTGAAAATTTTCGAATTCCGAATTTCGACGGATTTGCACGTTTTGAGAGGTGCTGAGTCCATTTTGATTATTTTAAGCCTCTTAAAGTTTATAATTTTTCCGAACCTTGCAATTTTTCGCAATATTTTGTCTACTTTAAAACTAAAAACTTAGCACGACAAAATATTGCGAAAAATTGCTATGTTCGGAAAAAATACAAACTTTAACCCTTTATGCCCCGGCGGGACTCAGAAGTCCCGCTTACATTAATTTAGAATTAGGAATCTTAAATGGCTGGAATCATGCTGAAGCTTTTGAGTACCACTCCTTGCACTTCGCCGAGAGGCCGACAGATGGTTCTGAAACAGTTTTCTTGGGGGCCCTTAGGCGTAGGGGACCTTAGACACGCAAAAATTTTCAAAATTTTTACACTCGGTAAAAATGTTTTTTGATGTATTTTCAACTCAAAAAATGAAAAAAATTTATAAAAATTCATTATTAAATTAATTTGGGGCATAAAGCGTTATATATCTCGAAAACTATTGGGTCTAAAAAGATGGTTTTAGATTCATACTGTAGCAAATGTTGTTTACTTTAAAACTATTAATGTAAATATCATTGAAAAACCACTCGTTTAGGGATAAAATTGCCAAAAACGAGAGTAAAGGGCACAATTTCGTGACTGTTTTCAATTTATGACAGGGTTGCGTCCGGCGCTCGAGTTCAAAAACTTGAATTTTTTATTCAATAACAACATTAGATTTCCCGATTAGAACTACCCGATTTGATGCACATTACCCTTCCTTTTAGGCGACAAGGTTACTGGATTATCAATATTTAAACAGAAAAAGCATGTTTTGTAAGTACTTGTGAGTGTAACAGAAAGCAGGATTTGTAAATAAAATATTTCTTGATTGAAGCCTTTTTACCTAGAATTGTGAATGATTTTCGAGACATTTCTGGATAAATTCACTTTATTTAGCATAAATATCTTAAAATTCTTGAAATATTTCAATATTGTCTCCTTCGGAGATGGGGCATTCTTTCTTACGACGGCAGTGTTATTAAATTTTAATAAGACATATAACAGACGCAATGAATAATTTACGTTTAAATTAACTATAGGAAAAGTAACAGATTACTTTATTTTTTTCTGCATTTATTAATAAAAATTAATCTTGTTTTTCTTTAAACAAAGATTTGGAACCTTACTAAGCACGAATAAGGCAATATTATCTGAACGATTATTATATGAATTTTATCTGTAATAGTTAAAATGCTTCTTAAAATCACAAAGGAGAAAAAAAATCGTAAATTTTGGACGCCTTTTCGTAGCGTCGTAGTTCTAGGCTTTCGTTCGCATTTAAATAATAAAATTTAACAGTTAACTAATGTTTCAGTTCTTTAATACCACATCAAGTTTATTTTTCGTAAAAGAAATGCGAAATTCTTTTGCACATTTTTAGTGATCCGTGGGGGAAAAAAGTTTTTGAAAAGCTGCTTTAAAAGGTTGAGCTGAGTGATAAATCAATAGCCTTATTACTGAATAAAAAAGTGTTCTTTTAAAATTGGATTACTTTGTAGTTTCTAGAGATTTAAAATCTAAAAATCTAATTTAAAAGTCATGTTGGAAGGCCTTAATATCTAGAGTAAATATTGAAATTACCTTCGTTTTGTTGAACAAGTTCTTCTTCAGAGCTTTTTGAAATTTGAAAGGCAAACCAGAGAAATGAAAAGACACATATTTGTGTTAGTTTTTTTGAAGAAAAAGCAGCTGTGCTTTTTAAGTTACACATTGATATAAATAAAAATGAATGAAGTGAGAGAATAAAATGCTAATAATGGAAGGGCGTGGGAGATGAAGGGGTTATGTAACGAAGCCTTAATTAACATTAATTTAGGTTCAAAATTTTAGTGTTGCAGCTTTTTCGTTTTCAGGTTTTATCGTTATGTGATCGTATGAAATTAGTCTAATGACATCTTTTTTTTTAATATGCCAAGTTTTATTTGCTTACCTGTAGCCATTGCTTACCTGAGCCCAGGTTGTATTTGTAAAAAATGAAACATAGCTCCTTTATCCACCAAACCCTCAATTGTATTTCCTAAATGATCGAATCTGGCCTTAAAACTTATTGGTAAAAAAATATTTTCCTCCGGTGATATTGTTTTTAAGTATGTGCTATTTGCTTTGGGATTGGTGGATAGGGAGTCACATGAGTCATTACCATTTCTGCCTGACGGATAAAATTCATGAAAATCAATTTATTAATGGAAAAGAAAAACAAACTCGTTTCTAGTAACAACTGTCATTATTTGTATTTTTGCTTGTAAAAATGGTGTTTTTTTTTCTCTCGTGTAGGTTATTTGCATTTTTTTCCGGATTTAATGTTTTTCGTAAGTGTTACTATTTTTGTATATGGTTGGAACATATAATGAACTTGAAATGTTTGGGTACACTAATTATAAAAGATAATTCTCAATTCAATTTTATTTTAATCAAGGCAATACAAACCATAAACAAACAAACAAACAAACAAACAAAAAAAAGACGTAGCATAAGACGAATACAACAATATATAAAGTACAAATACAGAAAAAAAAACAAACGTCAAGTATATACATCATAACCAAAAGCCCTGATTAAGTAAATGGGAGTAAAGGCTGTAAAAAAACAGCCTGACGAGCTCCCATCACTCAAAAAGGGACAACATTTAGGGCAAATTAAAGAATAGGGAAATACAAAGTACTCACCTGAATTCAAAGGAACATATATACGGAAAGTAAAAACAATAGAGAAAAAAAATATAGACATATATAAAAATAAATAAAAAAAACAATATAAACAAAGAAAGGAAAAACTTAAATTCAGAGCTACCGATAAACATTGAGGATAAATTAGTGTTCACAAATTAGTTTAAGTTTAAGTGGAGCTAAGTATAACATTTTTTAACCGTTTTTTAAATAAATTTCTACTGTTTATGCATTTTAGGCTGTTTGGTAGAGAATTCCAGAATCTCGGTCCATAGGAATTAATGCTATTGAATAATAAATTTGTTTTTGCAAAAATTGGTAAAAGATCATCACGATGCTTAGTATGGTAATTATGAGCCATTTCTCGTACATCTACTATTTCCAAATTAAACCCATTAAAGACTGAATCATACATAAAAAGACAAACATTATAATTATAAATTTGTTCAGCGTTTATTAAAAAACTTCTATTTATGTCACCAAATTTATTAACCCTATTAACTATTCTTTGAAATTTTTTTATTAAAACATTAATTCTGTTTAAATTATTTTTAGTTGACCCCAGGCAAGTATACCATAATTAATAAGTGAAATATATAGGATAAGAAAAATATAGGATGAACAAAACATTAACAGGAACTAAATTTGACACAAAGTTAATTAAACCCAAACTACGAGAAATCTTTTTTGAAACAAAATCAATGTGATTATCCCAGCGTAAATTATTTTACAAATTAATCCCCAAAAAATTAATATTCTCTACATATAAAGTTGTAAAGTTTAAATTCAACGTTAAAAATGCACAAATATGCAGGTATACTGCAGACACGTGTTTCGGGGCTACAAGGAGCCCCTTTTTCAATGCAAGAAGCGTCAGCTTTAGGATGAAGAATCATCCGATAAAAGCAACACATTCGAACAAAAGATAGTATAAATAGCAAAAATTGGGTATTAACAAAACAAACAAGACAATGCTTAGAGCCGAAATTAAAGTCATCCTAAAGCTCACACTTCTTGCATTGAAAAAGGGGCTCCTTGTAGCCCCGAAACACGTGTCTGCAGTATACTTGCATATTTGTGCATTTTTAACGTGGAATTTAAACTTTACAACTTTACATATATCGCACAAAAGTATTTATTTTCTTCATTCTCTACATGTTGATAAGTTCTTCCAATCAACCTTAGTTCAAAATTGTCAATTTTTTTTAATTTTTCCAATGAAAGATAGTGAAATTAGTTTTGTTGTAGTTCATTGGCATTAAACTATGACAAAATTCTGTAAATCGTATCCAACAGTAAAATTTCTTTTCAAAGATATATCAATGAGAATGTTTTAACTAAACTAAAGATTAATTTTCTGCCAGAAAATCACAGAATAAGATTTTAATGAGACAGAAGTTTTTTTTTCTTATCGCTGGACTTTTCAGGGATTCCCATCCCACTAAAAGCGATGACACATGAGGGTGTGGGGGGGAGGTGGGAAGTATTGCAGAGCCTCCTCAAGAACGAGGTCCCATCCTCAAAACTGGAAAAATGTTCATAATCAGACCCGCTTAAAATTTCTGGGGTACAGTCTATGCCATTACTCCTTCACAACTCGTAGGCCCTCTTGATGTATTATAAGCAGTTTACCAGGCTCTACTTTGACTTTTGTACACAGCAGAGGTAGTGGTGTGACATCGATGTTAGAAATTAAAATATCTATTGTTATTTGTTCTTCAATTTACACTAATTTTTAAGTTTTAGCAGGATATCATCGCGAACCCGGGGGTTTGCGAACCCCACTTTCAGGAGCACCCCATTGGAGGTCACTGTGACCTCCCAATAATTTCGGCATTTTGTTGTCGATTTGGCAGTTTGAAGACAATATTGCAACATTGAGATTCTTTGTTTTCTTTGGTTTTAAAAGTTTTTTAAGAGATGCCTATTAATGTTTTTCCTCACTAAATGTTATGCATGTATGACATGTGTGCATGCTTGTATTTTATCATTCGGTAAAATTGGAACTTCATTCGGCAAAATGATAATTTTCTCCCTCCGAAAATTTTTAGTTCGGGGCGCCCCTGCCCACTTTAGGAAATGTGATGTCCTACTATGTAATTTTTTCTGAAATTTTTAATCACTCACAAATTCCGATATTTATTTCTGTTTTCTAAGACCTGGTGCAACCGTACTGGGAGTAGTTGTATACATCCAGTGTTTTCTAACGTACCGCGTCGGAAACTTTTTTTTGTTTATAACAACAACGTGACAGCATCAACTTTGGACAACGAGCAATAAATTTAATCAGAGCGAGAGGCCTCTCTTCCTCTTCAACTCTGTTGGCGGCCGCCAAAAAATCTTGTTTGGCTCTCTGCACAGAGGGTTCTTTTTAAGAAGTGCGCCCGGCTTGTACCCAAATTCATTTCGGCACCACGTGATCGCCGATTGCATCGTTTAACTCGTTCGGGTTCGGCGGATGTTTAGTTGGTTGAGAGCCACGCGCCGCGTTACTTTGAAACTGAATCCGAGTTACGAGTGAGAATTTTGTGCTAAATCGTAAATAAAACTCGGTGGAAAATTAAGACAGAGAAAATGATGTGAGACAATTTTGGATTATTACTGGACATGCTGGATTGTTGACTTTGACTATGGCGTGAGTTTTATTATTTTTATATAATATTATTATTATTGAATTTTTAAGGCAATACTCGACTTAGATCGACATTTGTTTACATTAATTTCATTCAGTGGAATTCATTTTGGAGGAGTGAAATTTTCAAAAAAAAAAAAAAAAAAAAGATGGCAATAAGAGCAATTCATTCCATATAAAAATGTAATTTTTTGAGGATTTAAGATGGCATGGAAAAAAAAGGAGTTTTTTTTTATTAGGTTCTGTCAACACATAGAATGTTTGACATTAATAATTAAAAAATAAATAAATAAATAAATGTAATATTTTAAAAATTGTATTCACTACCCCCCCCCCCGCCTCCATTTAACTCACTGCTAAATTTCCATTCAAAGTACAAAGCGTAACGCTTGATTATAATTTTGAGGCATATTTTCGATTTTTAATGCATAGAAAATGTTTATAAGGTCATTAAAAACATTCAAACATTAATTACAATATTTTCTTTCCTAAAAATTTGCATTTCGTTGCATTCAACAATCAGACTCGGCAGAATGTAGTGAAAACTTCTGAAACTATAAATTATTTTTAGCATTTATTTATTAAGAAGGGACGGCAGTCCAATATAGGCAGTTTCTCCTCATAAAATATTCAGAGTTTTATGTATTTATTAAATCGAATTAAAAAATATTGTACATATATACCCGAAATTGTTACTTGCACATGTGGGTTTTTTCACAAAGAAAGCTCTTTTTGGACACGATTTTGAATTTTAGCTGAAAATAATTTTTAATAATTATTATGTTCATTAATTTATAATCAATAAGCAAAAATGCAAAATTACAATTTTAAAAACTAAGATTTTTTTTCAGGAAGTACCTTGTGATCGTTTTAGAAACTCGTAAATATTTCTTTTACAGAAAAAGTGAGTTATGATTTTTATTGTGAATTATAATGATGTTAAAGCGTTTAGTAAGACTTGTAACAGGACTTTTATGCATCTTTCTTTTGCACTGTCAGTCATTAAATCACAAAAACTGTTAAATATTTCGATATATTTTGCTCGGTCGATATATTCCAGTTATTTCTCCCTTACGATCCAGTATAGTTACTTGAACTTCAGTATTTGCAAGATTAGTTATCACCGTGGATTTTAACATAAAGTAAAAGAGCTCTAGTAAACAACGTGTTAAGAGTGTAAAAATTATGTGATTAAATGCGAGTCAAAAAAATTCGAGCATTTTTCAATATTAATGAAATTCTAGCCACAGATTTATCTTTAATGCAGAGACTTTTCCACATTGTAAAAGTTTCCCCGAAGTTAAAACAAGCGTAAACTTTTAGTTCTCTTTCATTGGACTTGGACTTAGGCGTTGCGGACTACAGGAAAAGAAAACTAAATGAGCTCTTGCAGATAAGATCGAAAGAACATGAAATTATGTGACTAAATAAGAGTTAAAAAAGTTGAGCTTTTCTCAAAATTCCCGGAATTCCAAAGACATATTTAACTTTAAAGAGCGGAGACCTTTTCACTTCGCGAAGAGTTTCTCCAAGTTAAGAAATGATTCATATTTCAGCTTTGGCCTTTTTTTTGCAATTGTTTCTAATAATTTAGGATTTAACTTGTGACAGTGTGTAGTTTTTATAGCTTTTCATAAGTTTTAATACACTATTTCCTTTCTTCTACTTTTTTTGATGATAATCTTATATGTTATTTCTCAAGCCTGTTTTTTGGTTACCAAGCGAGAACTTCCTTATTTATTTATCAAACTCCATGATTTACCCCTCATTTTAAAGCTGGCTATTGACGAACAAGTACTAAGATTAAATAAAAAATTTAAACAAACCCTGACCCTGATTGTCAATCTCTTTAAAACGAACTTCTCTGGTCATAAAACATTTTAAATCTGAATATATTTGTTTTCGAGAGCATATGGTAAACACGGAAAAGGAAACATAATTCTCACTAGTAACATTTGGTAGTCGCAAAAGCAGAGTAAAGAAGGAAAATTGTAAATTCTTATTTTAAAATCAATTACAAGTATTTTAATTGTTAACAACTAGAAATTAGCAACACATAGACATTTTAAATCATTGAGTTTTCTCTCCTCGTCGGCCAACAATGACAATCCTGTAAATTGAGGCCTTAGCCGCATTTGCTAAAAAACGTTATAATTCGAGTTCTATTTTAGATGGTAGTTCCAAACACATCTTATCAGACGAAGAAATTGTTTTCCTTTCCTTTGGTACTATTGTTTTAAATTTTCAAGTATGGTAACACTTGAAAAATCGCAAAAAATGTTTGAAGGATCTTTTAATGAATGTCTTTGTTAATTAATGTCCTCTGAAGGCTCGACCTAGCGAAGAACACTCTCGATCTCCTCACCTTTCAAACAAAGAAATATTTTTCAAAATCGGCCCATCCGTTTAGGTCCTAGAGTACTTACAAACAGATACACAGATTGACAGATACACAGACACGTCAAACTTATAACTAACTCCCTTCTTTGTTGCGTCAGGGGTTAAAAACAGACCCACGTGGCGAGATAGGTTGAAGCTTGAGCTTGACAATGTCTGCTTCATTTTGGAGAGTTTAGTAAAAAAAGGAACGTGTTTAGAAATACAAACTTTCTGGAAATTCTGAAGATATGGAAAAAAAAGAAGTTTTTTTTTTCTAGTTTATTTCTGGAAAAATGGAAAAAAACGCATAACAGTTATGTTTTCTGACAAAACTGAAAAACAAAACTAAATACTTAAATATACAGGGTGTCCACTCCAATCGTGGACCAATAGCTAATTTCTAAACCGTTAGAGATAAGCATATAGTTCATTTGGGAAAAAATCTCCAAATTATGAAAGGAATTTTGTGTCTATACAATGTTTTTCAAAAAATCAAATTTTGAAAGAGTTACGAAATTTAAATTTTTATACAGCCCCCCAGTCCTATCAATCATATTTAGTAAAACATTCTTGTCACTGTAACGTTTAAAACTAAAAAAAAATCACTCTTCTACGACGAAAATTGACCGAGTTATGACGTTTTGAAAAATCAAGATTTTGAAGGATTTCGCATACGGTCCCTTAAGCGATCTCTCGATGACGTCATGAAACAATGCAAAATCTTGATTTTTCAAAACATCATAACTCGGTCAATTTTTGTCGTAGAAGAGTGATTTTTTTTTAGTTTTAAACGTTACAGTGTCAAGAATGTTTTACTAAATATGATTGATAGGACTGGGGGGCTGTATAAAAATTTAAATTTAGTAACTCTTTCAAAATTTGATTTTTTGAAAAACATTGAATAGACACAAAATTCCTTTCATAATTTGGAGATTTTTTCCTAAATAAACTATATGCTTATCTCTAACGGTTTAGAAATTAGCTATTGGTCCACGATTGGAGTGGACACCCTGTATATACTGTCTGTATTATTTTTCCTTCTTAGAAATGTGTCCAAAACTATTCAACAAGCTTTTCTGCTTTCTGATTGCCGGAAGCCTTCTAAGTTCAAAACACGAAAATTAATTCAAGAGGCAAATCATCATTCAGCAATTAATTTTGAGTAGGTTGTGATTTTTTAAATTAATTGATTTTTTTTATGAATAGCCAGATGTTAAACAAGAAATTGTTTTTCTTTCGCTGTAAAAAGTGACATGCATACATACATGTGCACACAACATGGGGCGATGACCTCCTCTTTGCTACGTCCCTGGTTAATGGTATTGCACATTTTGCAGTGATAGTTTAATTTAAAATTTTCTTTTGCTAAGATTTTTTTTAATACTCAAAGAAATGTAGATGTTCCTCCATTGATTATCTTTTACCCAATCCGAAACCGCTGTACGCAATAGTTATAAACTTTAGGCTTAAAAAAAAACAAAAACAAAAAAAAAAAAAAAAAAAAAAAACTATCAACAAATATAAATTCGTTAGTAAATATTTCTTTTTTTAAAAATGCAGACACTTTTGTACGCTTTGTATGTTCTTTTAACTAAACGCACTAAAATGTACTTAATTACGTTAACTAAAATAATAAATTAAAATCCTGGCTCGACATTAATTGTGGCGTGAGTTAATTAGAAAGATTTTATCACTTTTGTTACCCCTATTCATTTATGGCTTCGAGTTACTTTTGTCAGAACTCTTGAGCAAAATCCTGATTCTTAGATAACAATCTTTGCCCTAGACAAAAGTTAATAAATTACTTTAATTAAAAGCAATCAAGTGAGCAAAATGTTTATTTAGTTTTACGAGACATGATTAAGCTGAAGCTGATGAAATACTTGATGCATTTCTTTTGTCTTCTCGTCTTTTGGAAAGCTTTTGCTGATCATTATGGGATGCTCCATTTTTTGATTAACATATTTTTGATGGATTCAAACAAATGAAGAAGCATGAATTGTGTTCTGGAATTCTTTGCTTTATTAAATTCAGACTTGTTAGATAGTGCAGAAAAGGAAAGTGTTTCAGTTTTCTTTTTGTTGCATTAGAAAGTAGTTAGTAGGGATGCACCGATTAATTGGAAGTACCGATTAATCGGCCAGTTGGCCGATTATTAATAATCGGTAAAATCGGCAGATTGATAGGCTGAAAAAATATTTTTCAAATATTATTTTTTAAAGTATACCTTCACTAAGAAAGTACGATAAATAATTTTAGTAAGAGTAATAATAATCCTTACAGCTGATATAAAGTTTTTAATAAATTAATTCTCCGATTTTGAAAAAATATACATAGACAATGTTGCAACATTTTTAATGAGTCGTTACTTTTCTCCTCAGTTGGCATAGTGCTTTTAGATGCACTCTAATTTTCACAAAGATTTTCAAACCTTGAGTTAAATTACTACTAATAATTGAAAAATTTAAATGAACAATACATTTTAATTGGAGTGCTCACCACAGGTTCCCCTCTCCCCTCTTTTTTTTTTTAAATTTTCATGTCTAGTTCAAATAATTAACAACGTGTTAATGTAATATTGTTAACAATAATATGAATATTAATTCTTCGAAATGTGAAAAAAAAAATTAAATTATTTTGAAATAAGTAGGAAAACGGAAAAAAACATAAATATCTTCTTTCAGAAATAAGTTACTTACTATTTCTAAATTCAGAATCATAAAAAAAAGAAAAAAACAGTGATGGTGAAATTGGTAGTATTAAACACAATCACATTTATCATTAATCGGCTCAACCGATTAATCGGCCGATTATCAACAGCCGATTAATCGGTAATCGGCTAATTTGCTAATTGGTACATCCCTAGTAGTTAGTAAATAAATTTTATTAGTTTTGCAGTTTTGCTAATTTGCTTGACGAAATTGCGGAATTCCGGAGCAGAAAAAAATGAGAAAAAAGTATGCTTGATTTAATAATGAATTTTTCATTGAAAAGGAATATAATTGATAGCCAAAATACACACACACACACACTCTATTGTCTCCCGTACCTACCGCTACACGTGGTTTAACAGGTTGCATAGGGCCCTGAAGATCGCCCTGCTTTTTGATCCACAACATTAGCTGAGTACTCCCTGGTCCAGCACCCCAGAGGTATTAATTTGGAATGAGAACTTGGAGGACTTTGTGCCACGAATATATTTAACTTGCCCCAGTCACCATTAGTGAACACGGTGGATCTTCGACCGACTGGGATCGAGCCCGTTACCCTCCGTTCAGGGGTTCGATGCTTTTCCGATCAGGCCACCGCAGCCACTCATTCGCAGCAAATAGGTGCTTTTAAATGCAGCAAACACGTAATAAAAATAACACGAACATGGACTTGAAAGCAAGGGCGATGACGAGCATGAGAGAGCAGATAAAAATACTTTTTAACAAAGAAGGTTAAAAAAAAATTTAACTTGGTAACAGAGATTTAAAATGGCCGCTATTCAAGATCTAATTTATTACTTTGATAATGAGCGTTTAATGCGTTATTAATGGCTTAGTCAGTAGCGTATCAAGAGTTTATTTTTCAGAAAAATAGCTGCTTATTTTGATCTTTATCAGATAGCTGTTTGTTCCTCATTAGTACAATATTAGCTTTAGTGATGTCGTGGCGCTAACGTTGAAAACTGGAAATATCGTCTATGAAAGGAAAGACTCATTTTATTTTTTATCGGGATTTTTCCGTTGAAATTGCATCGTGTTAGCACTCTCTCCCCCCCCCCCCACTGAAAAACTTGAAACGATGGTCTTCGATTTTAATCTTAATTTGATTATTGTTTGTCCGGAACTCGTGCATTATTGATCAGCATTTTCTCAGCTCTTTTCAACGAATGAAGTTTCACAAAATATTAAACAAATGTCCTTTTACGGTTTTCTTTTAGAATGCTTAATCTTGAGCCCGTACTTCTGGAAGCTGCTCAAAAAGAAATTACATTTTACAATAAGTCGCTCTCATTGAACAAGTTTAACACGCTTTTTGACTTGAGGCTGAAGCTTCGAACTAGCATTTTTGTCACGTTTGATGGGAAATAAAAGTACAATAAAAACAGTTTTCGGCTCCAGATATGCCTCCCGTCTCAAGGTTGTCATAGCAACCTTCACAGGTAGGAACGGACGGGAAACATAGGTAAGGAATTTTCAGTTTATTGGCTTTGACATCGCATTTAGAAAATATTTCTATTGTTGCGTTACGTTTAAATAAGGACAAAAAAGAGCAGTATAGTTAAACTGCATTTTCAATAGTTAGGTTTTCTATTTGATGGTTTTTTCAGTAGTAAAGTCTAGTCAAGGAGCAAGCTTCTCAAAGTCCAGGACACCACTGCACCACTCCCTCCTCAGAGAACTATACTTCATAGATTTAAGTGTGATTTTCAAATTTGTATTTGCGTATTGTTTTATTTATTTCTTTATTTTTATACACAAAACCTTTCTAATTAAAACTACGGTCTAGTTTTCATCACTTAGAATTATTATTTGGTCAGTTGTTTAGTAAAAATTCATTCAAAACTAAGGCTCGACCGATGCATCGGCGAGGCCGATGCATCGGCGCCGATGGCTGAGTTTTTTTTCCATCGGCC
Organism: Uloborus plumipes; assembly: GCA_038373865.1. NCBI lineage: Eukaryota > Metazoa > Arthropoda > Arachnida > Araneae > Uloboridae > Uloborus > Uloborus plumipes. The sequence goes on from JAXGGA010003866.1 coordinate 19,503, forward strand.
ATCGGCATCGGCCGCCGATGCTAACATGGAAAAAACATCGGCCCATCGGCCTCAAAAATATCTAAATGCCGATGCTTGGCCGATGTTTTTTTTTTTTCAAGTTTTCTAAAGAGGGAATACTATTTTCTCTTTTTTTTACTTTGGAATTGTGAGGAACTGCAATCTTTCATTTTTTATGCATGTTGAGCATAAGGAGAACTTATTAATCAAAATTTATCTCATTATATTTTATTGACGCCACTAATCATAAACAGAATACACTGTTCCTTTTCTTGCGGCGCCTTTGGGGGAATTCCCTTATTGCGCGTAGCAGCCGCCAGGCCAGACTTGGGAAAGACTCGAATGGGGAAACGAAACCAAACTAAACGCATAGATGTTGCACTTTGAACGCACCCTGAAAACTCTAATAAAATGTGTGGCGACTTCAGTTCCTTTTTTTTTTTTTTGCATTGCTGGCGGATTTTTTTTTTTTTTTTTTTTTAATTTCTCACACTGAAAGGAAGATCTGCTTAGTTTTAGTTGGTTAAATTTATTTCTTAGCTGCGAAAGAAATCAGAGTTATTTCGTTTTAATTTTCTGAAATATTACTTAGTGTGTTTCAATTGATTTACTTATTTTAAATGCTGTATTAAAAGGAATTGGGGAAAAATGTGAGTAAATTTTTGCTGCGCAGAAGAATAACTGTACCATGAATAGTTTTTAGTCGAGTGTGTATTAGAATATTTTAATAGTATGCCATTTTCTGTTCACTTGAAAATGCTCTGAACACGAGTGGCATATTAAGTAATTTGCTACTCGAATAAGGATTGTGTGCAGTTTATAAAGACATACATTCATCGCCGTGTTATGGATTGTTTCATTTGAAAATATAGAGTAAGTATATATTTTAATTTTTGAAATTTATTGCATGTTGCTTTAGGTCCCTCATTTGGGACGGGGGGGGGGAGGGGTGACGGGTAATGGACCCCAGGGACTTTAAATTTACTTTTTTTTTGTCAGGCCGTCATTTAGGGGGGGGCAGGGGGGTCAATTGCCCCCCCCTGGCTTTGAGGAATCAATGTATTTACATATAAGTGGGCGTGGTTTTTGATGTTTTCTGGTGAAATTGCATTGTGTTTGGACCCTTTGCCCCCCCTGGAAAAACTTGAAATGACGTCCCTGCTTTTTGTTATGCATTTCTGCTTGTATTTTGATGATTTTTTCTTTTCAATACATCGAGCACATACCTTTTGCCTCCCCCCTCTCGCCCAAAAACTTTAAAATAGCGGGCTAGTTTATATTGTTTGATGAATAGAGGATATGAAAATATCATTTCAGACTAAAGCAGCACCTGTTTCTGTTTCAACATGTCACTATTCTTGAATATTAATATAGATACATTTCTTGGCTATTATATACTTTTTGTGTGAACGTCAATATTATATATTTCACTGAAATATTTTAGTCATCTCTTGTGGCCCAAACACTTATTGTACTACCTTCGTACGTTTTAAAATGTTAAAAGGAAGCTCGTACACAGTCAAAAATATCAAAGCACGTTTCTAAATATATGGCGCAGCTGCAGTTCATGATATTTTCAAAAACATTTCTGAGAATTTCGGAATATTTTCTGGAACTTTTTAAAAGCTTCTGAGTATTTTCGAAAAAACTTTCTGTACTTTCCAAAAGCGTTTCTGTGTACTTCGGAATCTGCTTTCTGCAATTTCAAAAAACGTTTCTTAGTATTTCGGAACAGGGTTGATAAAAATCAAGATTTTTTTAAATAAAAAAAAATCGGATTTACTTGATTTAAATCGGATTTACTTGATTTAAATCGGATTTTTTTATTAAAAAAAATTTCTTTTTTTAAAGTAATATTTGATGCTAACAGATTGATGCTAACAGATTTGATGCTAACTGTTCAAGTTCAATATCTAAATCCAATTTTTTAAATACATGTAATTAAAAATATAAGAGTGTCATAAATAAGTAGAAAATAATTACTATATAAGTATTTTTCCTAGTTTTAATTATCTATATCGTATAAAGAATGCTTCATGTTAATTTAGACATTTTACTCCTTTAGTCATAGAACTGTTAAAAAGATACCCCCAGAAACCACAATAATTTTTATTTTTGAAGCAAATTTTACATTTTTTTTAACGTTGAGAGGATAGTATGACAAGTGTATTTTTAAATGAATATCTTAATAGCTTAACTCCTAACAGCTAAATTGCAACTAACTTTTAACAGAAGCAGCTTGTTTCATAAATATTTGGCATTTTCTTTTTTAATTTCATTGATATCATTATTTTTTTTTAAATTTTCTTTGGTTTAAATTGTTTTTTTTTTTTTAAACAATATGAATCGTTCTTTTTTTGCGTAAAAAAATCATTTATAATTAATATTTGCTTGTTAATTGGTTTTTTTCTAATAGAAATACTCTGAACTTCATGCCTACCAAATTCATTCTTTTGAATTAAAAATCATGATTTAAATCGATGACTTTTTTAAATACAAATCTTATGTCACATATTTCAACAAGCTTAATTAATTTTTCAACCTCTGGGATGAGCAATATTTCATTCCAAAAAGAAAAAAAAATCAATAAAATACCTTAATAATGGTGTGAAAATACAAAATTATTATCATTATTTTTTAATCCTCCAGTTTCTTATGTTAGAACTCTATTTTCATGAACGTCAACTTTTACAAATTGTAAAACAACTGGTGGACTAAAAAACGTAATAAAATTCATAAATAATAAAAAATTTTAATTTTTACATAATTATAAAATATTTTATTAAATTATTTTCTGTTTACATTTTAAAATTAAATATTACTAATCCAAGAGGTAAGAAAAAAAACGAATCATTATAATTCAGATGCGTGTAAAAAAAAAAGTAACAGCCAAAAGGATTCCGAAACATTCGAAAACATTTCTGAAAATTTCAGAGATATTTCTGAAATACTGAGAAAGCTTTCTGAAATACTCAGAAACCTTTCTGAATATTTCGTGAACCGCAGCTGCATGAAATGCTCAAAAACGTTTATGAAAATAACAGAAAGGGGCTTCCGACATGCTCAGAAATGTTTCTGAAAACAACGGAAAGAGGTTTCCGATATTCTCAGAAACGTTTCTGAAAATAGCAGAAAGAGGATTCCGACATACTCTGAAACGTTCCTGAAAATAACAAAAAGAGGTTTCCGACATACTCAGAAACGTTTCTGAAAATAACATGAACCGCAGCTGCCCGATACACTCAGAAACGTTTCCGGATTTTTCTTACAATATATCGACACTTTTAAGAGGAATTTTGCCAAAAACCGCCCAGCCGATACCGAATTCTGCACATTATTTTTCTCTCCATCTTTGTTGTATCTTTCTTTGTTATTTATAAAACACTTAGCGATTATATCACTCAGTTGTCGCCAATTTGTAAAATTAGTCTGCATTGAAATTAAAATTGATTAGTCAAAAAAAAAAGTAAAAGTAAAAAGCACATTTGGAACATCGGATTGCAGCAAGAAAGTATCTGTATGACTACACCCCAGAGGTACCAACGGGGGGGGGGGGGATTATGGTGCAAGTTGCGCCATTAATTTTTTTTTGAAGGTGGGGGGATTTTTTTAAACTAATTTATTTTTTAATGTAAATTATTTACGTTTTTTTCAAATAAAAATTATTAATTTATTTATTTTTTAATTTAAATTATTTCTTTAATTTCTTTATTATTTCTTTATTTATTTTTTGTGTGCGTGTGTGTGAGCTTGGGATGTCTGGAAGGGAAAAAAGCAATTCTATTCTGTGCATAATTCGAACTTTCAAAAAATTAATAATATATAAAAAAATAATAGTTATAATTTAAAAAAAATCATAATATTAAAAAAAACAAATAAAATAAAAAAGAGGGGTAAAAATAAAATGCACTAGAGGGTCATGAAAAATTAGGGGGGGAGGGGATTTGCGCCATTGAGCTTGGGGGGATTGGCAACCCTGCTACACCCAGTACAAATGGTACGAATGAATTCTCAACTTTCTACGTATCTCTCTTTCTCTCATAGTTTTTGCCGAGTGGTAGTAAAATAGAAATTTCGGCCAAAATCTGAATGACTGAAGAAGAAGTAGAATGAAATGAATATATGACCCATGAAATCTCTTATAAACATTTATTTTTCTAATCGTTTGATTTTTTTTTTGCCATCGGCCATCGGCATCGGCCATCGGCCGATGGAAGAGGAAAAAAATCGGCCATCGGCCATCGGCCAACTTTGAACAATCGGCCAACAATCGGCATCGGCCCATCGGCCAAAAAATGCCATCGGTCGAGCCTTATTCAAAACAATATACGTTCTATCAAAAAAGTACCAGGAATTGATCGCAGGTATTTCCTGCGAAGTGGGCCCCTCCGAAATAATACACAGTTATAATACACTTTATAACGTTCCATCTGCTATACTTAAGATGCAGTATTATTTTAACCTGAATTTGAGCGTCCGAATTGACCTGTGTATAATTCTGATCCAACATTTAGTTTAAAGATATCTTTTATTTAAAATTCTTAAAAGAAAACCTACTTGGAAGCAAATAATTAGCAATTTTACAGCATTTTGTGTTTTATTGATCCATTCCCGGTACGTTTTTGACAGAACGTTTTACGAATTAATAATATCAATCTATATTTCTATAAAAAGTTTGATAGCTATAAGAAACTTATCGGTGTTTGTGAATAAAACAATCTTAGCTTTGCTCAAATGAGATCATTCCTTGTGTTACTATGCTACTCTATACTATACTTATATCATTATTATGCTACTGCATTACGTATTAAAACATAAAAATAATAATTTTATTTCAATGAAGTTTGAAATTTTATCAACACAAAATTTTCACATTTCGATATAAATATTTATTCAAGATATGACGTATGATGCATCGATGCAATCAGTCGACGTTCTGTATTAGGATTTCTGTAAACCAAGCAAATTAGATTATTAGAACGCGATTTACTCATATTATAAACAGCTAATTTATGAAGAAATAAGTACTGAACCACAAAATAACAAATAATTTTTTTTAATACAGGGTGTCCAGTAATTATTGACGGGGTTTCCGTACCTCATAACTTTCGAACAAAAAATAATAGGCAAAAACCGATTACGGATTCGTAAATTGCAACTCAAAAAGTTTTATTTGTGACATAAAAAAACTATTGAATTATTATTAATGGTATTAAAAAAAATATTGAAATTTTTGCCCTTCGTGGCACGTAACACATCGAGACGAAATTCGACTTTCCTCCAAATGTTCTCCAGTATTCGTGGAGTAACATTTTGGATCGCAGTGACAACTCTGCTTTTCAGTTCATCAAGGGAGGGGGGAGGGGACCGCACGTGCGCAATCTTAGCGCACGTGCATTCTGAATATAAAAAAATATGATCATAAATAAAAATGTCGACAGTGCAAGATAAAACAATTCGTGTATTGTGGTTTTTTGAAATGGACTTCTTTATGTGGAGGTATGTAAAAACATTGAAAACAAGGTTTCTGTTCCCTCCCTTGATGAACTGAAAAGCATAATTGTCACTGCGATCCAAAATGTTAGCCCACAAATACTGGAGAACATTTGGAGGGGAGTCGAATTTCGTTTTGATGGGCTACAAGCCACGAAGGGCAATAATTTCAATATACTATTTTTATATCATTAATAATAATTCAATAAATTGTTTTTATATCATAAATAAAACTTTTTGAGTTGTAATTTACGAATACGTTATTGGTTTTTGTTTATTATTTTTTATTCGAAAGTTATGAGGCACGGAAACCCCGTCAATAATTAATGGACACCCTGTACTTCATAACTACACACAAAATATTCATAAGATAAAGAGCATTAAGAACTAACTTAGAAAAATTAGCTGTATAGATCGTTTTCTCTTCGGAATTATTTTTTTTCCAAAGACATTTTTTTCAGCTCAGTCAAAGATGTTAAGAAGCTGTCTACTTTTTCTCCTCTCTCTAAAAAAAAAAAAAAAAAAAACATCAATATACGTCACTTTTGTGGGTTTTTTGTCGCTCTAATCTTTTTGTTATAAAGTCTTCTTTTCAAAAGAAACATATTCCTTTCAAGCATGCGCTGTTGTTAATTTTTGTTCTTCAGTAGGTTTTCTTTTAAAAATGTTAAAAAAAAAAAAAAAAAAAAAAAAAAAAAACCTGAAACTAAATTTTGGACGTTTCATCGGAATGATACACGGATCATTTCGGACCTTCAAATCGACGTTGAAATAACACTGTATCTTAAGTATAGCAGATGACTTGTTATAAATTGGTCGTTATAATGGGAGGCTGACTTCGGGGAGTCTTGCAAAATAAGGTTCCCCACGGAGATTGTATAAGACTTTTGAGTAATGATGGTATTGATCTCACAGCATGGTGTCCTCTTAAACGTGTTCACGTATAATGTGAGACTGTGAATTAATAGAATAAAAAAACATATTTGTAATTATGACAGCAACAGAACTGTTTTCACGCTTTCAAAGTAATTCATTGGCTTTAAAAAAATCATTCACACTACAAAAAATGAACTGTTGTTTTTACAGTATAATACTGGCAGCCGATACTCCAATTTAAAACTGTAAAATGCACAGTAATAAGTTGTAAAACCAGCAGTTTTGCAGTATCTTACTGTATAGTTAGAAATTTTACTGTTTATTGCCGTAAAATTTAGCTTTATTATTCTGTAAAAATAACAGTATAATACTGGCAGTAGAGGTTCCAGTTTAAAACTAAAATGCGAGGCAGTAAATTGTAAAATTAGCAATTTTGCAGTTTATTACTGTAAAATTAGCACTTTTACAATTTAGTACTGATGTAAAGGTAGAAATTTTACAGTTTATTACTATAAAATTAGCAGAATTATACTGTAAAAGCAACATTCATTTTTTACAATGTAAAAGATTTTGTTGGAAATAAAATTTATGTATAATTATTAGTATTCTTCAAGTCAGAAAAAATGGCGGCAGTAGTTCTCTTTCTTTTTTCTCGCTCGTGGGAGAGACAGACAGAATAAGCACATAAATGAAGTAAAACTTATTAAAACAAAGGAATAAAATTAACAGTTCAGTAGAACTCCAGTAACTCGACATGCGGGTAACTCGACAGCCTCAATAAGTCGACACTTTTTTCCCCAATGGTTGGTCCATTGTTAATTTCAATGGGTGCAAACCTCTCTAACTTGACACAGAATCTCTATAAGTAGACATCCACTTGCTATTTTAGTCTACTTCATGCTACCAATATTTTTTTTACATTAACCATTTCTGTGAATTTGGCCGTTTATGGGCCAGTCAATTTTTTGCGAAAGTAACTTTTTGACAACTACCTTTAGTACCCATTTTGCACTCCTACGGATACAGGGACGGGGATGGAAAAAGGTACCCAGAGCAGTCTTAAAAGAGAAATAAGGCAGCACCATCACGACACATGTTTCTCAAGCAAGTGTGAGCTGGTTTTTTTTCTTTGACCAAGAACTTCTACCCCTTTTCATATATTATACATTTATTCCGTATAAGGTAATTAAAATTGTCCTATTAATCGTTCCGTTCTTTTCAAACAAACAAGCAAGAAAAAAAAGGGAAAATCATGCACTGAAAATAATTTTTATAATGTTGAGTGTAAGCGTAGTAAAAATTACAGAAAACACAGCAATAGTTGAAATTGCGGAAAGTCGATAAGTTGACACCCGCTTCAATCGACATACACAGTCCAGTCACATTAATGTGACCGCCACCTACTTTCGACGTCGACGTCAAATAACCAATCACAAAATGCACTTGGTATAAGCACAATGCAATTGAATCGGCAGTTTGAAGAAGAGAACGAAGACCAAAATTTCAAAATGAGGTTTTTTCGTGATTGTATGTCTCCTACTGTGGATACACATGTTTGTGCGAATAAAAGAACAAAAACCATGTTGCTTTTTGTTCTTTTATTCTCACTAACATGTGTATCCACAGTAGGAGATATACAATCACTAAAAAACCCAAGTTTGAAGTTTTGGTCTTCGTTCCCTTCTTCAAACTGCCGATTCAATTGAGGGTAGGGTTGATTCGGGTAAGTGGGCCACCCCCCTTAAAACTGAAATGCGCATATTGTTTTTAGACATTTTTGTACTGATCATGTCAAATTACATCACAGTGATTGCTTTCGTATAGGTTTGGGTTTCATGGAACTTTTTTTTATTGAATCATTTTATTCATGTCAAAAAAAATTCCATTTTTTTTTTTGCGAGTTCAAGCAACATTTTTTAAAGAAGTGTTTCAATGTTAATTTTTACTATTTTTTCTTTATTCATCAAGTTTTCTCGTAGGGTTTAACCTAAAATACACATTGCAATAAGAACTTTCATGCAAAGTATTATTAATAAGTGTTTAAGGGCTGGGGTCCCACTTACCCCGTGGTTTTTCTCTATCAGGGTAAGTGGGTCCCCTCACTATGGTGTAAGTGAGACCCCTCATAATAATGATGATTTCAAAATGAAAAGTAGTTTTGATGAAACAATTTCTACGACGAAATGAAAGATAATTATGGAGACCTAGAAGAAATTGATGATTCAGCTACAAAAACTGCAAAAGCTGGTAACTATGTATTTGTGAAACTTTTATCAAAGAAAACCATAAAGTATTTTGAATGCACTATTTTAAAGTATGGTACAAATGAAAAAAAAAATACTACAAAATTTGATAGAAAGGATAGAAATAACTACACTTTTTATTGGTTTGATGTAAGTGATGTAAGAATTATAACTGAGGATGAAATGATAATGTTTCTCCCTCAGAAAACTTCAAAAAGATACTGCCATTAAGTGTTTTAATATTTTTTTCAACCTATAATTTTTTTCTAGTTTGCTAAAATTGATCTTAATCGACTCCATTACGTTTATTCAACATTAATTTATATGTAAAAGCAAAAAATGCACCTAACGGCTTTTAATGAATTTCACAGACATAATTATTTTGTATTCCGCTTTATAATTTTCTGTCATACACATTTAAATTAAGTAGATATCTCATTAATGGATACATTTACAGAAAAATATTCTCTACTAAAATTTTCCATACATTGTCATGTATAGGACCCACAAACATCTTTCCAAAATATGCTCACTTTAAACATAAATAAATCCCTTCCTAGGGGGTAAGTCGGCCCCATACGCCATTTTGTAAAGAATAAAATAGGTAAAAATATTAAAAGCATTTTTTTCGGAAACAATGCTAAACTTGTGCTTATCAATAATGTCCAAAACAAAATAAGGCAAAAAATTTAAGCTGTTTTGCTTTAAAACTTTTGTATAAGGCTACGAAAACGAACTGTTCTAAAAAGGGGGCCCACTTACCCTAACCAACATTATATAAAGGGTGTATGGGGGCTTTGGAAACCATTTCTATCATTGGCGTGATGCAAAAACAAAGGGATTTATCCGACGTCCAAAAGGGCCATGATCAGTGGCTTTCGGGCCAAGGGTGGAATCATTTCCGAAATGACTGAATTTTTGAGCTGTTTGCTTGCTGTAGTGGCAAAAGCGTACCGTGCATGGCAAAATGGGACTGTCTAATCAGCGACGTGGCAAATTTGGTGCGCCACGAGTCATCGACGACAAAAGCAAACGACGATTGCGGAGATGGGTTCGGATTAATAGACGGGCTACCGTTGAGCAACTGACCCCCCAGATGAACAAAGGGGCAACCAATATCGCCCCCCAAACTACTGTTTAATGAACCTTGTTGTGTCTGGGCTTCCGAAGCAGAAGCCTGGTTCATGCACCTATGCTGACCACTGTCCATCGACGACGACGGCTGGAATTTGCACGCCTGTACCACAGGGGGACGTTTATTGAGTAGCGACAGGTAGTATTTTCTGTTGAATCACGTTTAATTCTCCATAGGACAGATGGACGTTGGCGTATAAGGCGTGAAACCTCTGAAACCAAATATCCTGCAACCATTGCCGGAACGGTCCAAGCTGGAGGCGGGAGCATTATGGTCTGGGGAATATTTTCCTGACATTTCTGGGTTCACTCATCATTGTAAAATGCACGATGAATTAATACAAGTACGCATCTGGCCTTGCGGACCATGCCCACCCCTATATGTGCATTGTTTTTCCTCAGGATGATGGGATCTACCAGCAGGAAAATGGAAAGTGCCATACCGCTGCCAGTGTACTTGTGTGGTTCGAAGAGTACCAGGATAAGTTAACCCTTCCCCTCTGGCCAGCAAACTCTCCTGACTCAGACCCAATCGAGAATTTATGGGACCATCTCGATCGGGTTATTCGCTCCATGGATCCTCACCCGCGTAATCTAGCGCAGCTGGCCACAGCATTGGAGTCGGCATGGCTCAACCAACTACTAAGCACCTTTCAGTAGGGTGGGGCGAGAAATAAAAAAAAAAAAATTCAGATCAACTTCTAATAGTTGCCAAAAGTTGTCTTTGGTGATAGTTAGCTTTTGTGCAAATTTTGAGAAAAATCGGTTAATATCTTTAGGAGGCACTGCGATCGCAAAGTTTTTACCATAGGTTTTATAGGGATTTTATGGTTAAAATATGAAAAACAATTCCGTAAGCTAATCTCATTGCATTTTTTTACTCATAAGATATATTCATGCATTCAAAGCATATGAAATAACTCACAAAAATTATTTTACATGATATATTTATATTTCAAGCATCTTAAAAAGAAACAAAATAGTGAAAAATAGTGATTTTTAGGACAATATTAAGTAAAAATTGATTTTTTTTTATAAAATGTGACATAAAATTATGAAATTGCAAACATATAACAACATTAAACAGCATTACTTAAAAATAAATGAAATGTGTTTTTAAAATATGTACAAATGTACAAAACGTAGATGATACGAAAATTTTATGTGTCACAGTTAGAGCTTTCACAAAAATCTTTTTTGTTTTCAAAGAAAGACAGTTCTTTTTGAGCCTTTAAACGTGCACGAACGAAACCATCCCTTGTTTCTATTTCACTTATGGTCAGTGATGCATACGTCATCCCACAGATTGAGCATGACAAGTAAATGTTCGCATGTTTCGAAGAAAATGGGGAACATCTCCAGTTTTCAAGTAATGTAGCTCGTCTTCAGATGGCATCATTGTTATGGGAGGTTCTGTTATTAGCAAAAGTGGCTAAATATAACGTATTGAAACATTTTTAATAGGATCTTGCAGTGGTTAATATGTCAGCTTCATGGCAGTGAATTGCTTCTTCTCCACTTAGTAGAATACTCAGATGAATGAACAACTGGTCCCCGTGGGTTCAGCGGTTCTACTGGCAAAATGTTGACAGGCTGCGAATCCCTAACTATAGTGAAATGTGAGGCAGTTGAGCACAATATGCAAAACATGCCAACTATCGACAGAGCAGACCTAAGAACAGACCAGAAATTATTACTGGAAATATTTGAAGCCGTTATTAGTACCAATCTTCCGTACATCTATCTGAAACAGTACCTAGTTTTTGGAGTCATTCTAGATGGCTCATGACAGTCAATCAAATTTGCGCTTGAACATCAGCATAGAATATCCGACAGCAAACTTAAAAATTCTAGTTTCAGTCATTGTTAAATGTGCACCTTGCTGGTTTCTCATTAAGTGCAACTCATCATGCAAGGATGGTGCACTGAACTAGCGGCAAGTTATTCTAGCAGTCGCATAATTTACCAGACGACCTGTTACATGTCATTGAGCCAGTTATTCAGAGAATAGCTTTTTTTTTTGTATATACTGAAAATATTTTACTGGTAATGTTAAATGATGATCGAAGGCATGTACGGTAGTTAGTTATTCGTCAAATTTTAAGAGTAAGAAACACCAATTCTGTGTATAGTAATGACATCCACACTTTTATTATTTTTGGAGATTAACTTTTCTTCCGACTATGCAGACTTGATAAATTGGCAATGTGAAAACGTGCTTTTAACAGAACCTCCTATAATAATGATGCCATCTGAAGACAAGCTACATTGTGAAAACCGGAGATGTTTCCCATTTTCTTTGAAACATGTGGACATTTATTTGTCATATTCAATCCGTGGAACACAGCGTGAAGTTGGTGACGGATGCATCACTGACTATAAGTGGAATAGAAACGAGGGATGGTTTCGTTTGTGCACGTTTAAAGGCTCAAAAGCAACTGCCTTTCTTTGAAAATAAGAAAGATTTTTGTGAAAGCTCAAACTGCGACACATAAAATTTTCGTATCGTGTACGTTTTGTACATTTTTACATATTTTTAAAAACATATTTCATTTATTTTTAAGTAATGCTGTTTAATGTTGTCATATGTTTGCAGTTTCATAATTTTTATGTCACATTTTGTAAAAAAAAATCAGTTTTTGCTTAATATTGTCCTAAAAATCACTATGTTTCACTGTTTGTTTCCTTTTAAGATGCTTAAAACATGAATATATCATATAAAATAATTTTTGCGAGTTATTTCATATGCTTTGAATGCATAAATATATCTTATGAGTAAAAAAAATGCAATGAGATTAGCTAACGGCATTGTTTTTCATATTTTAACCATAAAATCCCTATAAAACCTATGGTAAAACTTTGCGATCGCAGCGCCCCCTGAAGATATTAACCAATTTTTCTCAAAATTTGCACAAAAGCTAATTATCACCAAAGACAACTTTTGGCAAGTATTAGAAGTTGATCTGAAAAAAATTTTATTTTTCGCTCCAACCTTACCTTCAGGGCCCTAACTGATTCTCTTCCTGCACGTCTCGCAGCAGTCCGCTCTGCGAAAGGAGGTTTTTCTAACTTTTGACAGGTGGTCACATTAATGTGACTGGACTGTGTATTTTCGTGGTCCTTTGAGGTGTTGAGCTATCGAGGTTCCACTGCATATGATTTTCAATCGTATTTAAAAGTAGCATCTTCCTCAATAATAAAAACGGCACGAAGCAACCGGTCGATAATGCGCCGTGTCCTCATCGCAGGTGCGGGTCTTACTGTCGCATTGTTTACACGAAACTGATCTTTTTCATGAAACTTGAAACACCTAATAATTTATCTATGTTTATGCATGAGTTGGTTGTGCAGAGAAATATGGAGTGTGACCGACATTTCTCCAACAATATTATTGCGAGAATCTTTCACGAATATTGTGTCATTTTATGGATAATTTTAGCCTGTTTCTAGTCTAATCTCTCGTAAAAGTAAAAACAAAGAGTAATAACAAGAAAAAGCACGAAAAAACCTTAATTCATCGCAAAACTAAGGTTAAAAGTTAAAAAAAAAAACCTCTCAAAATTTAATAAAATAATTATATAAATATTCAAAAATAAAATATTTGATTGTTGGGTATTGAGATGGGAAACGTATTTATATCAGTTCCTAACTAATTTCGGACGGATTAGTCTTATTCATGCTAACTTTTTTCGTTCTAAAGATCCCAGTGGTGGCACCTCATTCTCATGTTTCATTTTTTGATTTGAACCAATTGTCGTTCAATTTAAGCTGTTTAAATAGGAATAATAATAGTAATAATAATAATAATAATAGCTCCAACGAAGGAACTGATGGTAAATCTAAATTTCCAAACTGCAGAGATACCTCGCCCGTTCCGCGCCAAACACCCAGAAGACTCACCAAGAATAAGAGCACCTTCAAAAAGAGAAAAATACCCCTGAAAACACCCACTAAAAATTTCAATAGAGCAGTCTCCACCATCACTTACCCCCCCCCCCCTCTTAGGTGGGCACCTTTGCGAACTAAAAGGTGGTCATACCAAAATATCTGAACTCAGTGCAAAATAAAATAAAAATAATAATTCCATTGGAAGTGGAATATGGAAGGCTTGACCGTGCCAGAGAGCACTGCGAACACGTATCCCATCGTCGGAGAAGAGCGTAATAAGGCTATTTGGGAAAATAAATCCATCACTTATTACTTTATAACAGGCAACGGAAACAGCGAGACGATCCACCAATCAAACAGCTCGTTTCCTTCCGCTAATCAAAGGGAGGGGAGGGAGGGTTGACCTCGAATCTTCGGCATCTTCCGCAGAATTCGTCCTTCCGAACGTCATCAGTTTCTCTGGAAGAATTTCGCAACCCTCATGTTTTGATTCGGACCCGATATAACGAGTTGCGACCACGTGTTGGTCATGCTGTGGTTACTTTAGCGACGGACAGCCAAAGGTCAAGATACACGTTTTTTGTTTACTATCGATTTAGTGGTTGGATTGAAGTAGTACTTCGCTCGGATTTGTTTGTTTGTTTGCTTGTTTATTTTTTATTTTCGCAATTTGTTGAATGTGTAGTTTGGAAACAAAGAGGAAATAAACGTCTGAGAGAACTATTAGGAAACGTAATCTCACTTTTTGATCTTGCAGCAATTTGATATAGACTGTAAACAAAGTCCGGACCAGACGCAAATGCCTATGAGTGTATGAAATTGCATTTTTAGATCCCATTGACGTTAGTACATATTAATGAATAAAAAAGGTATTAGAAAAATTAATGCATATTACTGCGTTTTCCATTAGATTTTAGCTCATATATTATATTTTTAGTGCATATATGCAAGCATATTTCATGATTTTTAGTGCATATAGTCATAACTCTATTAATGACCTCAAAGGATACAAAAGGCATTAAGTAATTTGTAAAATCTTTTCCAGAGAAACAAGATCCAGTTTTAAAAAACTAATTTATATAAATATTTATACATTATTTTTTTATATAAATGTATATTTTCTACACTAGTTGAAGTATTTTTGGCCTATTAACTTCAGAAAATGTGTTTCGTTTAGTACTTTGAGCAAAAAGGTGATCACAATTTTGAAAGAGTGGGTACGAGTGAAATTGTGAACCATCAGCCAATGGTTGCAAATGAATCGATGAATGAATGCTCGATTTTCTTGTAGCACCTGTTGTGGTTCCCAAAATGCACGTTTTCTGAAATCAGACTTCCAGTACAATAGATGTCTTCTCCTTAAAGTCTTAAACTATTTCATTTTATTCAAGACTTTAAAGAGAATGTATCAGTGACTATATCAAAGTAAGATTTTAATCAGAATGCGTGATTAATGGTTTTGCTCATGACTTTTCTTTCAAGCGAAACAAGTCAATCAGTCAAGAAAAATTGGAGAAAGAGGGGGGGGGGGGGTGAAGGAGGAGAAAAGTACAGTTCTCCTATTTACGAAATAAGATAAATAAGATACTTGGGAAAATAACCTAAAATTAAATTAGTCACATGAGCTTGATAACATTTTTTCTGTCACGCATCAAGCATATTTCAACAATTGATTATGCACCTAATGTGTTTAATAAAATTTTGAATAGTCGCTTTACACTTTTAAATTGAAGTAACTTTTACTATTTTGTTGGGTGAAGTCAATGCATATACTTTCTAAATAATTTCTCTGCAAAGTTAGTTTTCCATTTTGCTAAAAGTTAACAACCGCTTTTAAAATCTGTATAATCGAGTATTCGCTAAAAGCTTTAGAAGGCGTCGAAAGTGGAAAGTTATTTTAAATTGCAGTGGGATAACACGAAGACTGACAATGACAGTTTTCTCTTCAAATTCTTTTAAAGGTCAATTTATTTAGTTATGAAATAATACATGCATATTATGTTAAATAAATTTAAATTAATTTATGACATTGTTCTGAACATTTAAATAACCAGCATGTAATCAATTTATTAATTAAGCAATATGTTATGGAAAATAAGTGTTTATTTTATACTCAAAAGAATATAGAATGATCTAAAATTAGAGATTTTTCCAATACAGGCTGAGCAAAAAATTCAACACACATAAATTATAGATTATGTCCCCCCAAATTTAACGTATTTTGAGACACATTTAGTAAAGAGTTTGTTTCCAAAAGGAATTACACCAAAATTTTGACATGACGATTTGCGCTAACTTTCTACCTGCACTGTAAAAAATTGTGTAAGGTTACTATTGTTACTAAGTGTAACGTTACAAAACTTCTGGAGTAAGCTGTTCCGATTTGAGGAAAACTCTAATTGTTGGAGGAAATTTTCACGCAGCTGGTGTAAAGTTCCACCAAGCGTTAAAACAAACATAGGAGCAGAGCTCTTGCAGCCTTGTGAAATTAATCAAGATGTGCCTTAACCGGCCTAGAGGTTAAAATGCTTGCTTTGCTCTGCACATGGTAATCTCGCTGTTCGAGGTTTGAACCTATTTCGTGTAATTAAAATGACTTACGACTTTCTGTAAATTTGATTGGTAGTGGGAAAGCATGAGCATGACAAGCATTAAATAAACGAACAATAGAGAGTAATATTCTAGCCTGTTGAATGCTCTCTTTTCTTTCTTTTGATGGAGAATTCTGGTGTAACCTAGCATAGAAATTGGGGAAACGTTACGCTATAGCTACATTAAAGTTTTTCTGTTAAGTTACTCCATATCAGTAGGGGTAGCATTGCTGCCACCGTATTTATGGAGTAAGGTTACACAAATGTTTTTACAGTGTACTAAAATTTAGTACCTAAAATTGATGCTGTATTTCCATTAAAAAACTCTGGTGATTTTGAAATGAAGGCGATCTCTATTCAATTCGTTATTTATTTGTTCCAAAAGGGTTAAGTCACTTTTTTTATTTCTATATAACTAGACTGTTCTGATATTTTTAACCATATAATTTTATGTTACTATCAGTGCTTGGAAAAATTCATTCCTGGGAAAAATTTTCTTTCCCTTAAATTTTATAATACGAAACCTTGCATAACAAAATCGCGTTTTTCCAAGAATGATAAAAAATTGGCGCTTTAAGCTCTTCTAGTGTATTTTCTGATCTCATTCCAGGGCCGTCATTTCAAGTTTTTGCAGGGGGGGGGGGAAGGGTCCAAACACAATGCAATTTCATCAGAAAACATCAAAAGCCACGCCCACTTATATGTAAATACATTGATTTCTCAAAGTCAGGGGGGGGGGATTGACCCCCCTGACCCCCCTAAATGACGGGCCTGTCTCATTCGCTATAACGACACCTGGTTAAATTTCAATGCATACTTTTAGATTTTTCTACAAAGTAGAAAAATCTTAGTCTTATTCAACTAAACGTAAACACTAAACTTATTGGCAGTATATAACTTTGTAATAAAAGCTGGTTTCAGAGAAACGCGGTAAATTAACAAACCTCTAAGGCACAAGAAGCGACAGATATTGGCAAAATGAATAGATAATGAAGGATATTGTTACAACTACCTTATTTAACCAAGTAAGATTCTTTCACCCTACTACCACTATTTATTAGCAAGGATTTTAACATTAAGTTAATGAAACGTGATCAGCTTGATATTAGAAATTCCCGGACTCATTATTCCACGTTGATGCGGCTAATTACTTTTCATTCAGGATCGTTCACACGGTGGAATCGAATTTCTGCAGTCCTGGGTAATTTTTATACAGATTAAATTTGGTAACAAGGTTAACTCGATTCGAATATTTCATATACCATTTTCTTTGGTTTTTAACGGTGCTTACATACTAGAGGTGCGACATTGATGTCGATGTTTTGGAAATATCGATGTTTTTGTTAAAACAACGATGTTTTGAGTTCGATGTTTTTTTCGATGCCGATGTTTTATATTTCAGTAAAAAAGGTGCGTAAATAATATTATACTTATTAAAAAAATCGTTAATCAGTAATTGCATTATTAGAATTATTGGAAAAAGTTTTCTATGTTTACAATTTATGTTTTGCACTCGATATTTTTTAAACCAGAATTCCTTATGGAAAGAATGGGGTAAAATATCAGTAAGAGTGAGTTGTGGCCCTCAGCCGAAAATTTTGTGACACATTTAAAGCTCTGCATTAAGGCTAAAAGTAGCCACTTTGAAAACGTAAAAATTTATTAGAGGAAATGCTGTATTCATATTCATACTTATTTTGAAATTTGGGTCGCAAAATTTTTGTTTGCATTAAAATTATTGTAACATATGTCTCTAAGTTATTTCCTTTCACCTGTAAATAAATAATTAAATACGCACCCCCCCCGCATACTTCAAACGATTTGTAGCAGTGACGGCGAAAATTTGTCTCCCCGCAACCTTCAGACCCCTCGCAAACTTCAGATCATTTGTATCAATGACGGAGAAAATTTGTCTCTCTCAAAATAAACATAAAAAACAAACAACGAGTTAGACGTATTCTTGTTGTCATGGTAATCTAAAAAATCAAAGGAAAATCAACGGCAGTCAAGTGAAAGCAATAAGCAATCCTGAGTGCTGAAAACAGTTACTTTTGTTTTGACAAGTGAAGTATGGATTTTGTTTTGACGATCCATCCCTGGCGTCGCTGTGACTCAAGTTGGGGTCAAGTATGGTAGAAGAGATCCTGCCGAATCAACTTCAAAATGTTTCATTTTGACCAAACCACCTTTCATGTCAAAATCCATATCTAAATAAATTTATACCCATCAAGAATTACGATAACGAAAGAAAATATCCAATTTAGATATGAACTTTTAGTAAAACTCTTTTTTTTTCAATTAGCCTTACGCTCACCCATCAGATAAGATTGTTGCTAAATAATTCCCTAAAAGGGCCTCTATTAAAAGCACAATGTCCTCTTGTGTCTCCTCAGAAATTTCTCTGCGGAGCAGAAAAACAAGTTTTACTTCACTTCACATATTTCACTGTAGCAGGAGAAAAAGAATATCATGAGAAATAAATGCAAGTACACTCGGCGTAGGTTTCATTTTTTTGACTTTATCTGATCCTGATGGCATGGCTGCTAAAATGGTCGATCCCAGGACGGGGATATCAACTATTGGTATGAGAGAAGAAAAAACAACTCATTTTAAAAAAAGGAACTTTGTTTGTTATATACACTGTAAAAAATGAATATTGTTTTTATAGTGTAATACAGCTAATTTTATAGTAATAAACTAAAAATTTCTAATTTTATTGTAATAAACTGTAAAATAACCAATTTTACAGTACTAAACTGTAAAATTGCTGATTTTACAGTGATAAACTGCAAAATTAGAATAATTTTGCAGTTTATTATGCCGCATTTTAGTTTTAAACAGGAACCTCGGCTGCTAGTATTATACTGTTCTTTTTACAGAATAATACTGCTAAATATCAAGGCAATAAACTAAAATTTCTAACTTTGCAGGAAGAAACTACAACTGCTAGTTTTACAGGTTATTACTGCGCATTTTACAGTTTTAAATTGAATTTCGGCTGCCGGTATTATACTTTAAAAACAACAGCTCATTTTTTACAGTATATATAAGTTTTTTTTGTTAAAGCGATGTCATTCTGTGGATTGAGAGATCAAATTTAAGTTTACTTAAAATTTGCAACTATTTTTTTCTGAATTTCTGATGTCCTATCAATTGATCATTCTGATATCGTATACCTGACCATGACCACAAGCCTTACGAAACCGGGCTTAAAGTAAGGGGTCATAAGAAGTGATTTGCAAGTAAAAATTAAATTTAACGGTTGCGATTTTAGTGTATTTTTTATCACAAGAATCGCATATTTTCTTATTCGAATTTTTTTTTTTTGAGTTCGCATAAAAAATCTAAATTTTATTTTAATTATTTTACATACTTGGAGCAAAAACGAGTCAACTTCAGCAAATAACAATAATTTACTCGTAGGTAATGAAGGATATTTCATCAAAATGCCATTGAAATGGCTTCATGGAGTCAAATTCGAACTTGTGAAAAAACAATAAAAAGCAAAATTAAGTAGTAGATTACCGCCCCTAAGCCAGGGAAAAGGCATAACTACGTGAAATTCACCACCACCTCGACCATGTCACACTGATACTGCAGTTTCATTCTCATTATTAGTCATCAGTCTGCCTTAGATAGTAACCACGCTGGAGGCAGAAATTCTCTTTTAGAAGCTAAGAGTTGCCGAAACAAAATATTTCAAAACTAAGTTTTAAAACGTTTTTTGATCTTTTTGAAAGTTTAAAAGTTGAGTTGATCAATTTTTCCTACCAGATCTTCAAAAATTGTCGCTGAAATTATTTTCCTACAAGTTCGATAGTTATGCAATAACACAATATAAAAGAAAACATTATTTCCCGCCAAAACCCGAATTCCTTCCTATAAATCACCCTAAAACATTTACACAACGTTCCCAAGGAATTCTTTTTAGCAAGCATTCCTCCTGCTCAATGGCCACTTCAGCGTCGAACTAATAATACTGTTTTCTTCTTCGCTATAAATTTTCTCAATGATTAGTTTCCCATGACCATTGCATTTTTGTGTCCAGCAATTTCTTTTTATAGCTGACCATTGAAATTCCACTATTAGAGGTTCTTCTTCTTCAGGAATGTACGTCCTAATTTATGGGGACTAAATGCTTTCTTGGTGTATTTTAGCTGGTTTATTATGTAATGAAACGTAACTAATTTCTTTCTTCTAATAAGGTTTGTTGAAGATTTACGTCTACAGTGCCTTGGGGTCCTGGTATTTATTTTCTTGTCTTCGAACGCATTGCTAAAATTGATTAGCTAACAAGTTGTCCATAGAGGCAGAAGAAAATTGATAGAATTCAACAATGTGAAGCAAAAGATATACATTGTGCACAGGCCAGTCATTTGGGCAATCAGAGGAGGGGGGGGGGGGTATTCAATCGACACCGTGCTTTGGATTTTATTAGCACAATGGAATTATGCGTTTTTGCCAAAAACGAAAATGCTTGCATTCATAAAGAACAGAAAGAAAAAACCAGCTAAAAATGTATTTGTTTGGGTGAAAAAAGAAAAAGAAACACACCCACACACAAACAAACAAGGGGGACTCGGAGCACGTCATTAAATCCCCGGTATCCTTAATATTGATGGAAATTTTAAAGCATTATGTGTGTCCATTTTACCAAGTTGCAATAAACCATAAAATTATTCATTAAATTTCGCTTAGCAAAACCTAATGATACGTATTGCGTATAGTTTTTTTTGCTCTAAATTTAAGTCCGTTTATATTTTATATTCTATAAAATATACTGTACGTAAAGTTATTTAATACCAGGTCTACAAAAGTACATGCTATTGTGAGGGTTGAGAGAGTGGGACAATGTTTACGCATTTGGACAATAGTGTTATATTTTTGGTCCTAAAGGCAAATGAAGAAATGAGTAAAGAAACAAGTAAATCGTTACTGGAATCAAGATATCATTTTTATCACACTTTTCATGCTTTTCAATAACATTCTGGTAGAAAAACCTGTTTTCCTATCTATCAGCACAGATTACACGTTGAACAGTTTTGATTACAATAAAACATCTTTTGCGATGAAGCAGCAGTTTTGCCGTAAATTGGTTTTACGTGTTCTATTTTCAGAATAGTTTCTTTACAGGCGAAGAAAATCCTATAAGCTTTCAGGAAGGCTTTACTGCCATTATACGAACACCTACTTTTAAGCATAATCGATCAATACAACGTAACTGTTTTAGTCAGCATGAAAAGTAATTGAATATGCCTAGGTTGATATTTATTATATTGTTTGATACCTTATTTACTTTTTAAACTTTTAATCCAAAAATCCTTTTCATTATTTAGCTTTCACTTCGTGTCTTATGTTTGATTAAAGTTTTCGCTGCTTTGCAGACAACTAGCACTGCTCAGACTCGTTTTTATGTGGGTGTTAGAGACCATAAATCATAACCGTTTTAAAATTTTAAATACGCATTCAATTTTAGAATAGATTGCCTTGAAAACATGTGGGAATATTATTCTTGAAGTTTATGAGTATTTCTAAACCTTAACGAGTATATTCTTGAACCGCGTAGGCTTATGCTCTACATTGAAATTCAAGAACCATACGGATCTTCATTTTGATTAAAATTAAAACAGACTTTATGACATGTTTATGGATTTTACTTTTGAAAACAACTTCCAATGATATTTTATGTTTCTTAAATGGAGGAGTATTTTCGTTAAGTCCAATTGTTTTATTCTGGTTCGATTAAACCATTTCTATTTCTTGGATTTGTTCTTTCCGTTTTCAGTTTACCGTAAAAATATATGATGATGTGAGTAGTAATATTTCGAATTACTTGTTAGAATGTGTGGTTAACTTTCGATCTCTGTTCAACAAGTCGGATAATATCACATTTTTGTTCTGGAAAAATCACTGAGAGAAATTAAAGTATTTCATAAAGTTTTAGGATTGCTGTGATCAGTTCTGTTGTGCTATATTTTAAATTAGTCAAATTTCAAAAGTCTTTGATAAATTTTGAAAGTCTTAGTCAAAGATTAGTTTTAATAAATTTTAATTAATATTTTCCCTATAATAATGCATATTGTAACGAGTTCGTAGCACCTTCAACTTTCTTAAATGAGCATTCCAATCTTGAGGAAGTAACTATAAATTTATTTACAAGTATGTACACTTATTTGCAATAGGAGCTGGAAACAATTGCTAAACATCCAGCAATTAGGTAGCAAACAGTACACTGTACTCTCAACAGTAACTCAGCACCACGTACAGTAGTACCACTCAGTACCATGTATCTAACGTGAACAGTAATTAAGAAAATTACAAAAGCAAAACAACCATTCGCCCGAGCGAATAAAACGAGTCTTCCAGACATCAAATCTGAAAAGAACTAACTAACTAACTGTGTTCAAGACAGTTGGACAGCTATTTATACTCGGAAGGAAATTTCTACAACATTCTAGCAACATCCGATTCATTCACAAACTTAAATAATCCATTCAAAAAAGTTCTAGCGATAAAAAGAAAAACCTACAATATTACAGCTCAGCGCGAAAATGTCTTCATGCTTATTAAATGTAGGGCAAGTGTAAAAACTACAAAACGTTACAAGGCCGGTATACAAGCGATAAAAGTGATATCTTCAGATACTTTTGCAACATGTCGCCAGATAAAACCAAAACTTGTGACAATGGTGCAAGGCAGGAAAAACAACAACTATTTACAAGATTTGTAACAGTATTTATTTTCCCAGTGGCAATTTTGGAGAATTTTCCATTCGCTGGCCCTGGATATCTGAATGTTCCTAATTTAAAAAACTGAATTTATGTTAAAATTGTTAGAGTCATGTTTATGCATTTTATCTTTCTTATTCAGAATTTATATTTTATGTAAAATACTAGCCGGGTACCCGGCCCTGCCCGGGTTTCTGCTGAGTATAGTGTTTTAGTGACACTCGTTCATGAATTTTTCAACATTAAAGTGCATATCTATATACATAATGGCTACTTCTGTAAGCAACGGTAATTTTTTCTGTCTGGACAAACTAAAAAAACTGTATTACACACCGCAAATACAAATGCAAGCTACAAATAATTTTTAGGTAAATCGGAAATGTTATAAGCTTGGTACAGGGTGCGGCGGAAGGGAAAAGTACTTCATGTATCAGTTTACTACTTTTTATAAGATATGGTACCCATTCTGAATTTTTATATTAGTTAGATTTAAAAACTACATCGGGAAGCATGGCGGCCCCTGTTAATGATGCACTCATCTACCCTAGATTTGAAGTTTTGTTGAACTCTTTCGAGCATATCGACTGGGATGTTGGTGACAGCAAGCCGGATATTGTTCTTCAGGCGTTGCAGGGTCCGGGGCTTGTCGTTGTAAACGATCGATTTGAGATACCCCCATAAAAATAGTCACGGCATGTTAAATCGGGGGAGCGGGCTGGCCACGGTACGTCACCTTTCAAGGAGACGTTATCACTTAACTGGTGAACCACATCAAGTTTGTAGGGATGAAACTGGAGTTCGTCGTGAAGAATTCGTCTCAGTGTCCAATCAAAAATACCCAAAGCAGCAGCGTGTTTACGGGCCGAACGCCTGGGAGAGCGCAAAAAAGACTTCCTCACTTTTTCGACGTTTTCTAGGATTCTGGGAATCCGTTGACCTCCTGGGCCTCTTTTTGCCACACCTCAACTTTCCCTGAATGTTTTCACCCACAAAACAGTCGATTCCCAGTCAGGAATGGGAACAACGGGATGAATTTTGAACCGAGTTCGGAAGGCACGTTGAGTGACGACCACCGACAGATTATTTGAAAAGTAAGATTCGGCGGCGAACGCTCGTTGTTCCTTCGTCCAACGCATGGCGACAACTAAACCAGGGTCGGACTGGCCATGTGGGCATTCGGGCAAATGCCCGGTGCGCCGCTCTGACAAGCGCCGATCGACAGTCGTCGACGTTTTTTTTTTTTTTTTTACTTCAAACTTTTTTTTCTGTATTAATTTTTGTTTGTTGAAAACCATAGATTTTTTTTTTTTTGTCGCCTTGCTCCAGACGACCAGGCGTTTCCCTAAACAAGTCAGGGGCACCTGAGGGGGCGCTTTCAAAGCTTCAAGGGGCGCCTATAGGTGCTTTGCATACTTAAAACGCCAATACTGCTTCAAGCTTCGGCGCCCCCTTCTCACCGACCGAAGGCGCCTATACGCTCTCCGTACGAAAAACGCCAATGCTGCTTCAAGCTTCGGGGCCCCGGGGGGGCGGTAGCCTCCAAAGTTTCCAGGGGGGCGCGCCGAAATCTCCCTCTTCTCAAGGACCGATGTCGCCTAGTCACTCGCCTTTCTTTTAACGCAAATACTGCTTCAAGCTTCGGCGCTTCCAAAGCTTCAAGGGACGCGCCTATGGCGCCCCCTTCTTCCCACCGATGTCGCCTTAGTCACTCGCCTTTCTTAAAACGCAAATTCTGCTTTAAGCTTCGGCGCCCTTGAGGAAGCGCTTTCAAAGCTTCAAGGGGCGCCCCCTTTTCCCCGACCGATGTCGCCTAGTCACTCGCCTTTTTTTTAACGCAAATACTGCTTTAAGCTTCGACGCCCCTGAGGAGGCGCTTCCGAAGCTTTAAGGGGCGCGCCGAGGGCGTACCCTTTTTCCCTACCGAAGGCGCATAGTCACTCGCCTTTCTTAAAACGCAAATACTGCTTTAAACTTCGGCGCCCCTGAGGTGGCGCTTCCAAAGCTTCAATTGCCCTTCTCCCCGACCGATGTCTCCTAGTCACTCGCCTTTCTTAAAACGCAAATACTGCTTCAAACTTCGGCGCCCCTGAGGAGGCGCTTCCAAAGCTTCAAGGGGCCCCCTTCTCACCGACCAAAGGCACCTATGGGCTCTCCGTACGTAAAACCCCAAGCTTCGGCGCCTAAGGCGCTCTCTGTACTTAAAACGCCAAAACTGCTTCAAGCTGTAAAAATAAAAAAATAAAATAAAATAAAAAAACGAAGGGGCCTTGCTTCGTCCGACCCAAGTTTTCCCGAACTTTCGTCGCGCTATTTATTGACCACAGTTTGGGCTGAATCTTTATCTGCATTCAAGTAAAAAACATCTGGGGCCCCCTAACCTGACCAAGGAAACAATGTGTGACTTTTTTTTGAAGGTGATGCCAGGACCATAGGGCCCAAAAACAGACTAAAATCGAAAACACGAAAAGATTGGTTTTAGAAATTACCAACTATAACTAAACGCAGCACGTTTTTACACCCACGACCTGATTTAAAGAAAGGCCTGAGAGGCCTGGTCTACAGAGCCTGATTACTGACTAGGCCCCGCTGCTTTTTAAGGGCCCCCAAATAGTTAAAATTGATTTCGCTAATGGCTGTATGGTTGACTAGATGGAACCAAATAGAGGATTTGGCAGGAGGGCAGTCCAGTGTTTCTTTCAGATATTTTTCTCCCGGGGGGGGGGGGGGCACTTGGAGAATCCGGAGGGGAGGGATTATAGGGCTGGCCTAAAATTGCATTTCGGGGACTTTTTTCGACAAATTTGCCCAACCCTCATTTGAGCACTAAAATTGCACCCCCCCTTTTTTTTTGATAATGACCCTCCACAAAACCAAAAGCTAAATCCGTAGTTGACAAGTGAGTGGATGTGGACCACATCTCTCCCCTCCGAAATAAATTAAAAACCACCTTCTCTCAATAAAAACTTTAATATTTTGAATTATCAATTTTTAAATTTGCCTTAATGATTGGCTTGACCCTTCCCTAAATAAATCCCCATGTGCTCCCTGGGAAGGTTTAAACACTTAATTTCCTTAAATAATTTCCTTATTCCGTTCCCATAAAAGGGCTAAAGATAGAAAAACTGAGACCATTATAATTCATAATGAAACAATGCTGTCGTCTATCGTGAAGTCAAATATACTTGACAAGGGTGGGGAGCGATATGAGGTTTTGGTGACCCTCAATTTTTTTTAACACATAGTTGTATAGATCTTTGTTGTGAAACAAAGAGTGTATCCAGTTTCTCAAATTAGAAAATGATTATTACTCAAAAGAATGAAGAGCACGCATAGGATGGATCATGTTTTAAAAACGAAGAGAAATAGAAATAAGATTAATCAAATCCTGGGCATAAAAGGATTTTTTCCCTCGCAAACTTTCGAAATTAAAGTCCTAAACGAATTTTTTTACGAAATTTAACAAGAGTCAGGGGAATTTGGAAGCACTCTTCCAGGAAAATTTTCAAATTGAAGCCCTAAATGCGCAAATACAGACGATCTTTGATGAAGTTATGTAAGAGATGCAGTTCGAAACTTAAGCTCTAGATACACAATTGTAGGTCAATTTTAGATTTAGAGGAGAGGAGGCTCCCAGAATGTTTCTGAAATTGATAGACTAATACCACAACTGCTGGTCATCTCTGGTGACATTAGAGAAATGGACAGGGTTTGGCAGGGGGAATCCCAGGAAAATGAAATTGAACGAAATTGAAGATTGTGGTACCGTGGAAAGATTTTTGAAATTGAAATCTTGAAAGGCAGTTTTGATGCATTTTGATTAATTGGAGAAAAGGATGGATTTAGGATTTTCCTTCTTAAAATTTTCGAAATATAAGTCCTGGAAGCCCAATAGTAAACCAATTTTAGACGTTAAGGAAAGGGAACGGGTCCGCAGACTGTCCTCCCAGAATTTTCTAAAATTGAAATACCAGAAAATGCAATTACAAGCCATGTTTGAGAAAAAATAGACAAGAATTGGGTCTCGATGCACCCCCCTCCCTCGAAAACTTTATAATTTTATTTATAAAATTCAATTGTCGACAATCTTTGATAATAGTAGAGGAAAAGGAATGCGATTTGATATTCTCTTCAAAAACATTTTCGAAATTGAAGTCATGATTAATCGATTTCAAGCCATATCTTTGACGACGCTGTGTAAACGGATGGAGTTTGATATTTGAAAAATTGATAACCTAAAAACGCTTTTGTAGACTATCTTTTATAACATTATGAAAATTGATGCAGCTCAGCACTCTCCCTGAAAGTCCCCTTCCCCCCCAAAAAAACTGTAGGCGATTTTAAATAACTTCAAGGGAAAAGAAGGGGTTCAAATCCCCCCAGTAGTTTCCTAAAATTGACATTCTAGAATTCAATTGAAGGCTACCTTTGATGCCCCCCCCCATCCCCATGATGTATGTTTTAAAATTTTCGTTAATACTTTTATATTTATTTGTTAAACATTTAATTGCTTATTTTTTTATTCTTCTTACTGTAATTAATTTATTTTTTTGAATATTAGTACAAACTGAGTTTTCCTCGGGGGGGGGGGCAGTTGACTTTCTCCGGGAGGGCAGTGCCCCCCCCCCAGAGAGATGCCTGAAAGAAACACTGGGGCAGTCCCTCCCCCGCAAAGGATAGAATTTTTTCCCCACTGAATAGTTTTTATTTATTTATTTACTTTTTTTTTTTTTTTTGAATATCAGATGTTAAATTTTCTCTTGTTCGCTAAAAACAAGCTAATACCATATATTAACATTAACATTGGAGTAAAGTTAGAATAGGAGATTTTTACCAAAAAAAAAACATATTTCGCTTATTTAACTACCTTAATTCTAACATTCTAAGGCGAAGGATATCACATTCGTTCATTGATACTTTTTTATAGTATTAAGAAAAAACGCAAAAATGCAGGACATGATTTATTCGTGTGAATGTGCGAAATTTCTGCAATCGAAGAAGCCATTGCAATGAGAGTATAAAGAATCTATAAGACTGGACGAGGACGACTGATTGAAGAAACGAAAAGACATCTCCGATCTCCTGGGGGTTTCGGTCTGGGGGTGAAATTTTTTAGCGGGAACGCGGGAACTTTAGGGCATGCGGACGAACGAAAGGCGTTTTCGTTGAAAGAAAAGGGAAGTTTTTCCCGTCGTAACCTCTGCATCCACCAAGGGCGAATCCAGCTTCTGATTCAGGAGGTGGTCATTTTCGGAAAGGGGGGATGTCGCAGTCTCACAGTGCAAGTTTCGCGCTAAAACGCGGGTGTTTGGCGGTTTTTTTTAACTATAAGCCCCTAAAATGCAGTTTTAGGCTATATTTAGCTGCTTAAGAGAGGAGTCATGATCCCCATGCCACCCCCCCCCTTGGCCCTTGGCATCCACACCAAACTTCTCTCCGTCATGCATTTTGGACGTGGATTTCCTGTCCTTGGATCTTATGTAAGTTGCTCTTTTCTTCATCAAGTAGGTAAAAAAAAATGATTACGTTTTACTTTTAATTTCCTATTTAATTCAAATGAATATGTTTTTCGTTTTGGAAGAAATGTAAGTAAATGGGAAGCATATCGGTAAATGATTTAGCAAACGTTTTAATTTAGGTCATATTATGAGATACCGCAATATGATTCTTCCACTAAGATATCAAATGACAGTTGCAGATCGTAACTAATGTCCGCTGTCGAGATATTAAAACTGGTTGATATACTTATTCTAATCTTGTCAATTTAATTCAAAAACTACAACGATTTGTGTTCAAAAGTACAATTAATTCTAAGTCGTATGTACATTAGGGTGTATCACGATTTTTTTTTTTTTGGAAATTCAAAATTTCAAGTTGATAAAAAGTTGTCACTGTATTCATATAGTTACCAAAAAAATTTGTTTTGAAATTGAAAAATATTTAGGTCCGCCGGAATTAACTTGAAGTTTCAAGGTTTTTCGTAAAAACGACGATTTCTTTATGTATAAATTATGCGTAAAGCCAAAATAATTACTTAAGTGCAAAAATGGAGTACTTAAGAGCAATCTATCGATAAAAAATGCATTTCAGCTAAAATTTAACTTTTAGGTTACCAGAAATAGTTATGAAAAACCTCACATTTTCGCTAGTCAGTCATATTTTTAGAATATTTCCTCATTCTGCAGAATGATTTTTATTATTATATTGATAGTAAAAAACATTGAAGTACAGGGCAATTCCACGAAAAGTGGTCCTAACACACCAAAATTTTTTCCCCCCATAATACAAAAACAAACCTTATTTTTTGACAAAAAAATATCTACTCTTTTCGATTCCAGCATCAATTTTAAGATAAAATTTTTCTTTTCTCATATTTTAGCCTTGTTTAATAACATTGAGACAAATTTAAAAAAAAAATGCATTATTAGTGAAAAAATGTCAGAGAATTTTTTTCATCTAATAATCAATTTTTTTTTGGAAAAACTATCAAATATCATGAACGTAGATCCTTTAGTATGATTATATCTCATATTTTTTGTAATAAAGTGTTTCATAAGTTTTTAACCCCTCAAAATATGCAGGTTACTTTTTTTTGGTTACACACGTAAGGCAAAAGATAGAAAAGTTTCCCCCCAAGGTCTAATTAGGGGACTAAAAGAAAACTATCTCATATCATAAATTAACTTGATACATAACACCTGTAACCTGACGTACATCTTCATCCATTCGGCAGAAACGTTTTAACGAGGCTCTTTAAAAGCTGTCACACACGTAAGACTTTTGAATGGTTTACCTTAACCCTTCACTGCACGGTGTGCCAGATCTGGCACAAACCAAATAAACCCTCATATATTCCAATGACTTTTTAAATGCAGTTAAACTGAGTTTTACGCCCCTTCTGGAACATTGCTATAACAGTTTAGTGTGATGTTTATGTACTAGTTAGTTGCACTAGTTTAGGTATTACAGTTCTTTCTTTTGAAAAAAAAGAGTGTCTGCATTTCCGTTAGAAGTGTGTTTAGTCATTATTTCCTTTGTTCTAAAAATGTTTAATACACATAGTGGCAAATTTGTTTGTACCACTTATGGCACAAAACACATTGTAGATTATTACACTTATCGGTATACAAAGCATATGCTATGTGCTTTGTGCCATATGTAGAACAAACAATTAAAACATCATTTTTGGTCACCTTTTGAAGATAAATTTTTTTCTTCATTTTTCCTGAACTCAGAGTTATTAAAAGGTAACATATGACTTTTTTCATGAAAATATAAAAATCGTGCAGTGAAGGGTTAAGAGTCAGGTCTTTGTTTGAGAAACTTTCCCAGGAACCGATTTTTTTAATTTAATTTTTTTTTTGTTAATCTCCTCTGATTACATGTAACATGTTATATAAATAAATTATAAAATAACCTATGTATAATTCGTATACAAATGAGAATTAATTTCGTCTTCATTCTTTATTTTGTGAACACATCTTTGCAATTTAATTATTTACTAGCGGCAATGTCCAACAAAATCAGATCTTTCGTTTAGGGCAAAAAATCAAATATTAAACAAGTGGTTCCGTCCGGAACTGAACGAGCCTACTTTCCCGTTTGCCAATTTCAAATTTCAAATTTGGTAAAATATTCATCCGAAAGATAATGGGTACATGGGGGGTGGGGGGCAATTCAAAAAGTCAAACATGAGAATTAATTGTCCTCGCCGAGATCTTTCTAACAAAAAAAGTTTGTTCAAATCAGACTGTTTAACTCAAAAGTAATTAGCGGGGGACCAGTTGTTTGAGCGGTTCAAAGTTGAACAAAAAAGGGCTCAAACCAAAATATTAAATGTGAGAATTATTTATCCTTGCCGAGATTATTAGAACAAAAGAAAAAAAATGTTCAAATCGGATTGTTTACTCAAAAGTTGTTAACGGGGGACAGGTTGTTTGAACGGTTCAAAGTTGAACGAAAAATTGTTCAAATCTGAAAGTCAAATATGAGAATGAGGTCTCCTCGCCGAGATCTTTCGAACAAAAAAAAGTTTGTTCAAATCGGACTGCTCACTCAAAAAATATTAGAAGAGGGGGGGCAGGGGGGAGGAGGTAGAGACAGACAGACACATATAATATATGTGTCACACATATAATATATTATAATGCTGATAGCTATAATTATCAGTTGTGGAAGTTGAATTGACTTTAAAATGAAGACATGCT
Organism: Uloborus plumipes; assembly: GCA_038373865.1. NCBI lineage: Eukaryota > Metazoa > Arthropoda > Arachnida > Araneae > Uloboridae > Uloborus > Uloborus plumipes. The sequence continues at coordinate 50,660 of JAXGGA010003866.1, forward strand.
GCACGCGGTCACACACGTAAGGCTCTAGTGTCACACACGTAAGGAATATTAAAAATTTTTTATTGCTACTCTACGAAGTTTAGAAAAAAAAGAATATGTGGAATACTTACTTAGTATACTTAGACACATGCACAAAAATCACCGTTCATTTATCTTTTAAAACTTCACAGGAAATTACACAATAATATCAGGTATAGCTTATTTTCAGATTTTCCGAGTCACACACGTAACTCTGTATTTAAAATTTTATAAAAAAATTCAAAAGTGTCCTATGAAAAAAATAACGCCGCATTACAACTTTTGCATATCTTCTGTTACTCCAATAGCAACCACTAAGAAATATATAAAAAATAACGTCCTGGTTTTTATTGTTATTTGCAAAGAAATGGCGTCAAAAAGTCACACACGTAAGGCTGGAATGGCCCTACAGCGCTTTGAAATGGCGAGATTGGTCCATTTTTCCGCTCAAATAATTATTTTGCTTTACACATTATTTATACATTTTTTTAATCATCGTTTTCACTAAAACCTTGAAACTTCAAGGTAATCCCAGCAGACCTAAATATTTTTCAATTTAAAAATACATTTTTTGGTAATTACGTTAATATAGTGACAACTTTTTATTGAGACATTCAAGAGCTCTCCTACCAGGGACGGCATTTCACCATTTTATTTGAGGGGGCGAGATTTTTAAAGATAAAATACCTCAGTATGAAATAAAATACCTATTGGTTGGCATAAAGAGGTCTTAAAAATAATTTTATACTAAGAAAAATTAGAGTAATTAAAACACTTTAAGTTTTTATGTCCAAAGATTTAATTTTCTTGTAACGAGCTATAACACTGCTATAGCTCGTTACAAGAAAAGCTATAAGCTATTGTCAGCATGGTAGAAATTAGTTTTTAACTTTTGGTTAAGTTTTAATCTACAATGCTTGGAGACAAGAACAAGAGAAAATTTTGCTTTTCATCAATATCCAGTCAAAGAGTAAAATCCTTTCTTGTTCTGTTGTGCTTATGTTAGAGTTGGAAAACACGTGTTTCCGATTCCTTTCTCTTTGAAATAATCTAGAGGAAAAAGTTTCGAGTTTCATCAGCTTTTGTTAAAAATTGACAAAGTTTTTAAATTTATTTTGCGCGCATCAAGAGAATGAGTTTCAATCTTTTTGCATTCATTTTAGAGTTTGATGGAATAAAAACCTATATCGCGTTCACAGTTCACACACCCATCATTGATTTGTGGAAAATATAAATTGAATGTCCCTGTTTTTTATTATTCTGCGGGAAACATTTGGGAGTGCAACCGTCCCTCTTGCCCCCCTTATTTGTCGCCCCTGTCCCCTACCTAAAAACACAATTGCAAATTATCTTTAAAAACGTTAAAAAGTGACCGGATTCGAGAAATTGCTGATCAAATTATTAGAGAAGAGGCGGGTAAGGAGCACTGCTACGGAAATTTACAATTTTTAGTTTTCTTTTGTGACATTGGAGAGCGGAGGGAATCAAGTCCTCTCACCTGGAAATTTTTCCAGAACTAAAGATCTAAAAGTGAGATTTTAGAAACTCTTTGGCCCCGTCAGGAGAGTCATGATCCCCTTTTGATTACGTTTTTTGAGTCACACTTAAACTTGTTGTCCTCTGAAATGTCCACCCAGAACACAGGCTTCGAATTTCCCCTTAAAAATCCGGCACTAGAGAGAATGCATTTTTTCATTTCACCACTAATGAAGATATTAAAACTTGCTGGATACTTCTAGCTCGGCTGCTTTTCCCTGTAGCTTTGGAGCTTAAATCTCAATTTTTTTAAACGAACGCCAATCAAATTATGCTTTTTCTTTTACTTCTTGATTTTAGGAGGGGCCCAGGCCCCCTGCCCCCCCCCCTTATAGACGCCCTTGACTATTATGCAAATAAGTAACACATTTTTCTCCTTATTTACCCAATACAATCTGCCTATAGAGGTTATTAAGTCATCTTTTATTTCTTTTTTGGTAATTTCAGTTGTTATTTCACCTTTCGAGATTCAAAATTTGTATGTAATACTTTTAGTACTTTTAAAGTCTCACCGAGATTTAATGTGTGCCTGTGTGCCGATGCGAATAACATAATAAACAGCAACTATTTCTATCAGAGATATTAACATGGCAATTATTACATAACTGGAATATATTTGATCAAGATAAATAAAATATTTGAGTTTCCTTTTTCGTTCCATGTCATAGTGTCAAAATTACATTCCCCAATTTAAGTTAAATCCCCCCCCCCATTTTTTTTTTCAATAGCAGACATATTACTCGCCAATAACAATATTGATCATTCTTAGGTCAAAGCTTAATTTTTTTGTCGAATAATGTTTGGTTAAGATGTGCCACGATTTTCAGTGATCTACAAGATGACTAGTGGAGGAATTACAGGCTTGCGGGCCCGTCGCAATGCTTTTTTGAGGGAATCTTTGTCTATCACAGGACAATGTAAAACATTTATCTAATGCATTTTTTATTTCCTTTGGGGCCACTACGATCATGGGTGCTCCAAACACTTGCGACATTTATGACATGGCAAATCCGCCATTGAAGATGACTCGGAGTGTAAGTTCCAAAATTGTAAGCAGTTTTACTTCCCTTTTCAATATTGAAGTAGAGTTTACTATGAACTTGGAAGGAGGGACAAGAGGATACGTAGGCTCTCCTTTGTAAAAGATTAGCGATCAATGATTAAAATAAAAAAAAGACAGTGAAAAACTACAAAAAGTAAACATCTTAAATAGGTGCTGATTACTTGCTAATAATGAACTTAATAAAGCTTTTTTTCAATTACTTTTAATGAACGTAATAAAAATTAAGTTTCGCTTTCAAAATTCATTTCCTAGGGAAATTGCGAGAAAACTGTAGTGTACGAGCTGATTTATCCATCTTTAAACGCTAACAGTAAAACAATTAGTCAGTTTTATATATGATACAAGTAAGTTAGCAATTTATATTAAAGTCGCTTAATAAAATTTAGAAAAAAATGCTTTACAAGTCCCTGATCAATGTTATTAGCTTTGTGAAATAAATACAAATCGATCAATAACAAAAACTATAACCAGGCTGAGAACCGGCCATCACAGGGGCATGAAGATTGACGGAGAGGATAGAAGGGTGTACAGAAACTGTTGTAATTGCCCAGACCCAGATACACAGCTTACACCTTGTCATATCTTTGAGTGTCCAGCAATAAGCGCGAACCTGAGAGAAATTGGTGTATTGCCATCACTTGTAAACCTTTATGACGATAACATCCAATAAATCGCAAAAGCAGTTGTAAGGATCCATGGAGTTATCTAGTTCGGCTAAGTCATAGACAAGACAAAAAAAAAAAAAAAAACAACGATGTTATTATTCAAGGAAAAATAAAATTAATTATTTTTAAGAAATATATTTGTTGAAAATAATGCTCTGTATTGAATTTTAAAAATATTAGGTTTTTATTTAAATTCATTTTTAGATTATTTATTTTTAATAACTAGTTGATTAGTCCATGCTATTAATTATTCAGCTTAATGTATAAATTATGAAATATTTTAACAACTAATTATGTTTCTTGAAATTAATTAAAAATTAATTAATAACGAATGTCATTTTTAATTAATATAATTGGAGAGACGCCTGTTTTCTCTGGATGCCCGCGCCGAATTTCATTCCCAGTCCGACCCTGAACTAAACTATAAGATAACAAAACTTCAGGACCTTCTCTTTAAAATGAGACTCTTCCCACTCCTTTCTGACCACTCCTTGCTAATTAGCATCCAATTAAAATCAGGAATTTTCTTTGTCGCACCCTGTAAAATCAATCGCACTGGAGTCAAGTATTTCCAAACATTACACGTAAAATAAGTCCAATCATTAGTTTATATCCTTGTGACTACACTGTTGAAAACATCTTATGTACCTAACTTAGAAATTATTTGACTATAAACATTTTCTGTTCTCTAACTGTTGCCAAAATCAATTCCCTTTTTATTTACCACATTAGCGATTATTGGCATAGATGAATATAAAAATCCTAAGAAAGCAATAAATTTCATACTTACTCCAGCGAAGCCTAGGTTCAAAATTTTCACCATGATTACTTTTAATATTGTTGTTGCATGGCAACCAAAGTTTTGCAACAATGCACTGAAAATTTCATTATTTAATGGGGAAATTAAATGAAATTTACTATTTTCCATAATAACTTTTTTAAACTAAGCTTTTTAGAAATAAATTATAGCTTATCCTGCTCTCTGTTACTGTAGCTATCTAACGGTGCAAAAATGGTTAAAATCGGTCCAGTAGTTTGGAAGATTACCCCGGACATACGGTTTCAGAAGTTGTCTTTTATGTATATAGATTTAATACGTATAATTTTGGAATTGTTTATTTCAAGGATCAATTATATGAAAAATAAACGTGTTCCTTTAAATGACAAATGAAATCGAAACTTAATATCTTGTCTCATCAAAAGTGTAAAGTCTTAATCTCATCAAAAGTGAATGTGTAAGGAATGTGCACTCTCCTCGTATTACTTTTTGTTAATTCTCGGGATATTTTATAATCTTGGGCTATTATTAATAATCTTGATAAATATTTACAAAATGGGTTATTTTTTTAAGTATATTAGTAAATTTAACAAAAACTGAAATTTTATACCTATAACTATAACTCTATGAAATAAAATATGATAAAAAAAAATCTGGCCTGGTAAATAAAAATCGACATTGTTTTTTTCTGTAAGTGTCAACAATAGAATAGTTTAAGGAACGCCACATTGTACTAGCTTCGTTTGAAAGCAGCTAAAATGTTATTAACTGATTGTAAGTTAATTTGACTTATTTACTTCATAAAAATAAATAGGTTAAAAAATACCTTTTCAAGTTAAGTAGAATATATTGTTCGTTATTGAACAGTTTCTGGTTCATAGGTTCAATACCCGCAATCATTTTGATTTGATATAATTTTCTTTTGCTTTTTACTATATTTTATAATTGTGTATAGCTTACAGAACAATATTTCACGTAATTATAATTGCAAAATGAAAATTTACAACAAAAATTATTATATGCCGAAGCAGGGGCGCCCCGAACTAAAATTTTTGGGAGGGAGGAAATTATCAGTTTGCCGAATAAAGTTCCAGTTTTACTGAATGATAAAATACAAGCATGCGCATTGCACACCTGTCGTATATGCATAACATTTAGTGAGGAAAAACACTAGTCCTCTTTTAAAAAACAATGCTAAAAACTAAAAAGAACAAATCATCTCAATGTTGCACATTGCAATTGTCTTCAAATTGCCGAATCGTTAGGAAAATGTGCCGAATACGGAAATTATTGGGAAGTCACTGTCGCCTCCCATGACCTCCCATCGGGGTGCTCCTGGGCCGGAGCGGTCGAATCACAGTTCATGCTTCCGCTTCATCGAAGCTTCGTTACATCTCTAATAAATACTTTTGTGCAACAACGATGAAATGCTGCGTTCATAAAGCACTTGAGCAGTTAGGCGCAGACGCGCGTTTCCTTGTTTCAAGTTATTCCTTTTTCAATCGGAAAATGTAATTTGATGGTAAATCTTCCATGAGGTTGCTTGAAAATATAAAACCCATTGAGATTCTCAATTCATAATCTGTGCTTTATGAACCTTGTATTGTATACTGTTATTTGAATTTGTTTAATTAATGGGCATTTCATCCGCTACGCACATGGCGATCAAACTTTAAGAAATGCTGTGGTTTGTTTTGTAATGAATGAATCCGCACCAAAATTTATGATAGCATAAACAACATCGAATTATACAAGAAAACAAAAATTGCACATTTTATCGAATCAAATTGTCACTATACGTGCTTAAAATTTGATTGCCAGCAACCTTGTTTAGTGGCCAGTGAAGTCTGACCCGGATAGATTAGTCTCGGGTTCGAATCCCGTCTCGGGCGTGGGTGTACTTTCTCTCTCCTGTCCTTGTCCTTCCCTTGTGTGAACGTGTTGTTTTATAAATGGTTCCCTATCCTATAAACAGGTCCTTATGGCGTGTGTATACCGTGGAAATCGGATTTCGCACCAAATTACGGTACAATTGGGAAAGTGAAGCATTACCGGCCTAGCTGGCACAAATCAACAACAGCAAAGTTTGATTGTTATGTCCGTAACTCTCGAATTGCCCTTTTAAACTTATGTCACACATACGTTCTGACAAAAACATTTAAACTTTTTTTTGAAGATATTAAATGCGCACTTTTCCCGGAAATTCATTCTTGTTTTTGTAGAAAACAAATTTGAGAAATGTATCTCTGCTTAGAAACGCGATCCTCCATCTCCGTCTGTGATCAATTGCTCCGAAGAGGAAATGGTTGATAAAAAATGGACACACCCTCTATATGTAAACACGAAGGCATTTATGACCTAAACATTAAAAAGAAAAAGTGAAAAGTAATGTGTCTGTCTGCGAAATGTATATATATATTCATCAAACTTGGCACAGAGGTTCCTTGATGCACTGGAATTTACATAGGCGGGGTTTTTAAATTAAAAAAAAAATCCAAAAGCTCAAAATTCATATTTTTTTCCTCAAAAGGGCTATTTTCTTTCCATTTTGAATAGATAGAGTAACAGAGATAAGCCTTTAAGCATACACATGGATAAAATTTAATACATTTAAATATGAGTATTTTCCAACAAAGATTACGATTAACAATGAATAATGAATTTAAGTCTCGCACCTATTTCATTTTAGTATGAAATAAGTATGCTCATGCCCATTTGGATAGAATTCATTCAAATGTTTTTTTAGAGCTATGTTGTATTAACAAGCACCAAGGCAACCCCGGATAATAAGCTAGTGTGTGTGTATGTATATATATATATATATATATATATCCCGCAGTGGATTTTCGACGTTTGCTGCTGCTGCTGATAATATATTATATATATTGGTAAAGTTTAAATGCAAGAGTCATAAAATGCTTTCTTATTCCCTTTCGGGACATTTTTCCTTTGTAAAACTGAAGAATGATGAAAGTAAATAAAACAACGTCAAAAGCACAAATTCGCAGAAATTGCTAAAGACACGTATTTCGGCGATACAAGAAATGCTTTTTTAGTGCTCAAAAATTGAGCTTATGGATATGAAGATGATGTGTTTACATTCACAAGCTAACGTTTTGTTCATATAAAAAGGCGTTTCTTGTAACCCCAAAACATGTGTTAGCAATGATCTTGCGCATTTGTGCTTTTGACGTTATCTGTTTTTTTTCTTTTTTTTAAGGACAAAGTTTTTGATATTTTCTTGAAGAATTTTGCTGTCGTGTTTTGTTTTTTGGAAATAATTCTTTGAGGATACTATTTTTTAAGTGTTAACTTACAAAACATAGTCTCAGTGATACAGATGTTAAAGTTAGAAAAAAAGTAAATCAGTACATAAATAACAAAACGAAGTAAAATAAAAGAATGATAAAATGCAATGCGAAAATGAGACTGTTGTTTTAAAATAGTAAATAATAATATTAAGAGTGGAAGAAAATTTGTTACTAAAATAAGCGTGAAATTTTAGTAGCTTTGATAATTATTAACTTGCTGTAAAGAATATCAATTGATCTCGTTAAAATTAAAATCATGAGTTTAACTATCATGGAGTGGCCGAAGGCTGTGTCACAATAAAAAAAGTTTATTCCTTAACATGCAAGCATTTAGTTCCAATTTGGTATTAAAAGAAATAATTATGAAACACTAATAAAAGGCAAAAGCTCATTTATAATGTAAATATGAATAAACTGGAAACTAAAAGGTTGAAAAATAAATTTACGAACGGAAAATAGCTAGGGTTTTTTTTTTTTTTGTTAAGAAATTTGAATCTTGCACATAGTTCTGTAAATGTGTTTACGATTTATATTTTTAGTTGCACATATTTTTAACCTCCGACAAAATAAGGAAGGATTCTATAAGTTTGACGTGTCTGTGTATATCTGTGTGTCTGTGGATGTGTGTATCTGTGTGTCTGTGGATGTGTGTATCTGTGTGTCTGTGGATGTGTGTATCTTTGTATACCTGTCTGTGGAACTCTAGTGCCGAAACGGAAGGACCGATTTTGAAATTTTTTTCGTTCCGAAGATTTCTCACATAAAATCGATATTTGAAAATGTTCTGTATCCCAATAACTGTTATCGTAATAGTCATTTTGTGTATGTTAAAAATAGAGCAACCGGTTAACTCGGTTGCATCAATGATTTTAACCAGGCGCTCTCTAATAGGGCTTGCCAATCGTTGCCCGAAACCGGCTTGCCAATCGTATAAGAAAACATTCTATGGACATTCACCCCCTCACCACTCACGTCATCAAATCAATCAACCGGGGTTACCCCGTTTGCTCTATTCGAACACACCATTAAAGAGTGGGTGCATATATTTTATTGGAACGCTCTTGTACTTTACGACGTTTTCTCGTTTTTAAGTTAAATTCGTCAAATATTTATTTACGCATCAAAAGAATTCACATTATTTTACTCTCCTACAAACTTTAGTGAATCGTTTATATTATATTAAGTTCCGCACTTGGTAATGATTATGGTTCGTTCTAACATCCATTACATAATGAATAACAAAGCTAGTTCAACAGCTTGGAATCTCTAAATAAAAAACATCCGACTTTTTTTTTGTCTGTCAAAACTTGGCAACAGTTCTGCATTTCTGCGATCGCCCCATTAACCTCGTCATGAAGCGTTTTTTATTTCGCACTCTTTTATCTCTTTCCAAATGGCATTTTGTTGGAGTGTCTATGACATTTGGTGAGATACCATTTGCAGAAAAAAAGCCTCATCAATCACATCACCTATAGGAAGCGAAGAAAAATTATGTTTGTAGAATTTTTAGACGTGTTTACGCGGATTCTTGACATGGAGATAGGAAGGATCATTTATAAGCTTATTTTTGAAGTGTTTTTACTTTCAGATACATTAATTGCTGTTTGAATATTTGGCAACTTATTGCAATAGAAAGTTAATACTTTGGTAGTTACGTAAAAAAAAAAAAAAAACTATTTCATCAACAACGTATATCAAGCGCAAATTAGCCAACATATTGCAGACACTTGTTTTGGAGTTGTAAGGAACCCCTTTTCCAATGCAACGAAATGTGAGTTTTAAGTTGAAAATTCATCTGGAAAAGTCAGAAATTTCGGCAAAAAGGTCTTTTCTCCGATGACTTTTCATCCTTCGTTGCATTAAAAAAGGAATTCATGAAACTCCGAAACACGTGTCCGCTATTTGTTGGTCAATTTGGGGTTGATAACGTTGTTTATTTTTGTTACTTTGCTGCAAAAAAGTATCTATTCATTTTTATCTTAGTTAGGAAACATTGCCTCTTTACTTCGCTGGAAAAGTTAAAAAAAAAGACCTTAACGATATCTCTGACACTTTAAGTGAAATAGTTGCTATTGTATTTTGTAGAAATATTCATTTCAGGTCTTACTCAGATAGCTTAACAAACATTTCAAGCAGTTTCTGAGAATAGAATTTGCAGTAATGGAGCACTAAATTTAGAAACTCATTGTTCTGATGCTAAATATTTAGCGAGCTGTAACATTGATAGTAATTTAAATTTTAATGCAAAAGTTTTCAAATTTCATTTTATTAAGTGAAGGATAGGTTTTTGATTTTTATCATTGCATACTTTTCAGTAGAAGTTCAATAATTTTTGCATGACTTTTCAGTAGAAATGTAATATACACTCAGGCACATTGAAAATAGCGACCCAAGAAGAAAGCATTGGATTGAAATGAAATTTACTACACATAATAGTACAGATGAGAGATTCACTTGATGTCAAAATCAAGACACTTGAACGAATACAGGGTGTGCAAGGACACTAAAACAGAGCAACTTCAATAGTCTTCTTGGGTCGCAATCCCAACGTCTTGGGCACTTCTTGGGTCGCTATTTTCAATGTGCCTGAGTGTACATTTTCAGAAACTATTCATCTATATACATAAATGACTACTTTTTGTATGTATGTCCGGGGTAATCTTCCAAACTACTGGACCGATTTTAACCATTTTTTCACCGTAGATAGCTACAGTAACAGGGAGCAGGATAAGCTATAATTTATTTCTAAAAAGCTTAGTTTAAAAAAGTTATTATGGAAAATAGTAAATTTCATGTAATTTCAACATTAAATGATTAAATTTTCAACCCATTGTTGCAAAATTTGGTTGCCTCGCAACAACAATATTAATAGTAATCATGATGAAAATTTTGAACCAAGGCTTCTCTGGAGTAAGTATGAAATTTATTGCTTTCTTAGGATTTTTATATTCATCTATACCAATAATCGATACCGGGTTAAATAAAAAGAGAATTGATTTTGGCAACAGTTAGAAAATAGAAAGTAACTTTTAGGAAAATCACACGGGTAAAATAAATAACGCATTTAAGTTTGATTTCACATTCTTCTTTACACCCAGTTAATCTACCGCATGATCACAAAAAATATCTTTGAGAAATATGATTCTACTGGGCTTAGTTGAAAGTCATATATTTATTTTCTTGGATTTGGCATGTTGCATTTAAACCCGTGCGACGCCGGGCACATCAACTAGTTTCAAATAAAGTGATTCTGTTAGGGCATTGATTCTTTTTTTCTTAAAATTTTTTCCATGGTTTTTTAGAACAAATCTGTACCTCAGAACCAGACTAACGTAAGTCCATTTTCGTCATTTTTCAGTAGAGGGGAAAAACGATGTATTCGACAATCGTTTTTCCCCTCTACCGAAAAATGACGAAAATGGACTTACGTTAGTCTGGTTCTGAGGTACAGAAATATGGCTTAAAACATTTAATTGGACCAAACGGCAGTTCTTAGCGAAATAAAAGCAACTAAAGCATTTTAGAAAGTGATTGCAGTTGCTACATATTTCAGGAAAAGTAGACAGATAATGATCTATCTAGAGCCATATTGTTTCAAGTTTCTATGCCTTCTTACTCTTTCCAATATTTGTTTGTAGCTCTTGTATTATTCAATTTTTCTTTTTTGCTCGTTCTTATCGTTGATGACTGAGGAAAACAAAAGGAAAAAAACGCAACTAAGGAGCCAGAAGTAGATGTTGTTAAAAAGATACTTCATTTTATATATGCAATGAAAACTGCAGGCAAAATAGAAAAAATAAAAAAAAAGACACACCTAATCCAAAAATTCTAAATGTACGTTCAGCACACTTTCAAATTTTTACGTCGACTGAAACAATTTAATATTGCAAATCTAAGAAACAATGAAAGCTCTAATTTGCAGTTTTTAAAATGATGGATATTGTTTGCGGCTGTAGTATATTTTTCAATTCATGTTTCTCCAAATGCGGTTTTTCAGGCTATACACTCCCTATTATTATTATTTTTTTTACTGTTGACTGACTTTGCACTGTCTACCCCGAGCATAAACGTTTTGTCGAGTGACGCGTGTCTAAAAATCCCGATTATTAATACGCCCCACCCCTTTTATTAGTTTCACATGTCGGTTTGTTTGTTTGTTTGTATGTATGTATGTAACTCTGAATAAAAGATAAAATTCACCTTCTTTGCAAACATAAAGTAATATTTTTACTATCTATTATTAATACTAAAGGCTAAGCTATATACATGTCGATGTATTATAAGTGCACGTATACTTTGTAAATATTCAGTAGTTCTGAAAATCAGAGGGAAATCAGTATCATGAAATATAGTTTAACCTTTAGTATTAATGATAGTATTAAGTATAAGTCTTTTATATTTGTAAAGGACGAACTCTCTGAAAGCGTAGTTTCTAGTTTTTTTAAACTATAATTAAATTATATTCAAGTCAACATTTTGCCGCCACACAGTACGAACAATCAATCGCCAAAATATTTTAAAATCCCCTCGCTACAAGAAAAGATTCAAAGCAAAAGCAACAATTTTACATGTTCACTCTGAAGGAAACAATTGTCAATTTATTTAACTTTTTCTTATCAATAATTTCATTCACGCTAATTAATTTCAGCCACGTTCGTGCAGACGACTTTTTTAAAAATCTAATTTAAAAATGGATATGCCAAACCTAAAAATGCCAGTATCTTTTTTCCTGGTGAACATAATAATTAGTAATTTTCAAAACCTAAAGAAGGAAATGTTATGAAAAGGTATTTTTCCAGATATTTTCAATGGGACCAAAATCGAGAAGAATTTCGGGTTGAAAGATCCATTTCTGGGTCCTTAAATTAAAATTCGAGCGGATTGGTACTTTTATGACGTTTGATCCCCCCCCCCCCTACTGCCCTTCTCGGGTGGTCAAACAACACACGTTTTAAAACCCCACATCACCCAAGCCCATTTTCCAACAAAGATTACGATTAACAATGAATTATCAATTTAAGACTCGACTGTTTCATTTTTGCATGAAATAAGTTAAAAACAATTATAATTCATGTTCTAGCTACCTTAGAACATTGGCAAAAATATTGTATGTTGCAGAAAATTAGAGGTTCCAACAGATATTTAATTGAAATTTTTGCGAGCATTTTTAGTAAGCACCCGGTCAACGCTGATTTGTAATACCCAAGTAGCATCAACTCATCGGATTTTGCTCGGCCGATCAACTAACTCCTCGTAAACTGATCCCGTAACACACGACGATATCGTTCCGATCAGTATCCGAGCACGGTTTTCGATGAGCTACTTTTCATCGGAAAGCGATATCTTTCGGATAAACTTTCCCGATGAAAATAAGATGAGCAAAATTCCATCGGAAAATGATATCCTTCCGATCAACTTTCCCGATGAAAATAAGATGAGCAAAATTCCATCGGAAAATGATATCCTTCCGATCAACTTTCCCGATGAAAGTAAGATGAGCTATATTCCATCGAAAAACGATATCCTTCCGATCAAATTTCCCGATGAAAATTAACCGAGCTATGTGTTATTGGAAAACTATATACTTCCAATCAAATTTCCCGATGAAAATATGCCAAGCTACAGATTTCATCGGAAAGAGGTAGTAAAGATCAAATTTTCTGATGAAAATTTTCCCAATCTCAAATTTTTGTTAAATATGCAGTGTCGGTCTCAATATTCGTAGACTTGGTAGCGTGGTGGTAGAGCGTTGGCTTTCCGCGCCGATAACTCGGGTTCGATGCTGGAGTTGGCCAGTCGCAAATGGTTGGGGGAAATAAAAAAGAGGTTCCAAAATTCACTGCCACGGAACTAAACTGCGCTCTTTTTTCTTTTTTTCTCTTTTTTCTTTAAATTGATCCAACTCTGATCGTATTTTGATCCAAAATTTATCGCCACGGAACTACACTGCTCGTATATTGATCCAACTCTCATCGTATTTTCATCCAAAATTGATCCTAAATTCATCGGCACGGGACTGCACTGCTCGTAAATTGCTCCAAATCTCATCGTAAACTCATCGGATTTTGCTGCTCGGATTCTGATTGGCCGATGAGACATATTGGAGCAATTCCCGATGAAAACTCATCGAAATTCGATCACCGGCCGATGAGAATTTCATCGGGTTTCGATGAATGGCCGATCATCGGCCGATGAGATTATGCTGCTAGGGTAAGCTAGTTTAAAATGAAAATCCATGTACTGATTGACCGCAGATGTTGTGGAATCGGCAAAATTCCAGCAAAGACGAGTCGGTTTTAATACGGGGAAAAGTAAAAGTTTTATGCACGTGATTAGTTTATTTCAATGAATATCTGCTTAACCCATTTACGCCCAGTAGCCTAAAAACGGGACGCTTGTAAGTTACTGCATACAAAAATCTGTAATGGGTATATTCTTTTACTAAAGTTGTTTTTTACAAGTTAAATACTCCTTCTTCTTGAGAAAACCAATTAGAGCCACTATTTGGTTATTTATTGACAGCTATTTTCAGACAAATCAGTCAAACAACGATCCAGCATGGGTAGCCACAGAAAGTAAGTTTTTTTTGCGAACTTATTTTTCATAAAATTAAACTATTTTAAAACAATTTGCTTAAAATTGATCACAGATGTCTTCTGTAATGTTACTTTGCAAAAGAAAAATCAAGTAAGGTCGTATTTTGCTCACATATCTCCAAAACATCCCATAAACAGGACGTTAAATAACTTAATAACTATGGCAACGGGAAACTATTTTAAGCCTAAAATGTATGTAAACCATTCCAAGTAAGAGTTTTAAGCAGATTAAAATTTAAAAAAAATTGTTAAAAAAAAATTGGGCATAAATGGGTTAATTTAGAAGCTAACCCACATCCGCAAAAGCTGGTACCCCAAAAAAAACTAATAGAACGTGTCCATTTGCCGATAAACCGGATATCAGCCTTACCATCTCATCCTTGGTCAAACAATATGTCCAAACATCTTTCATGAGCTTTTCAAGAACCTCCCACCACACGAGCCTGAAAAATGTCCTACAATATAGTAAACGCTCGATTATTCACTGTGCGGATTATCCGCGAGGTTCTCGGGAAAGAAACACAATTAACGGATTTATTAAAAAAAAGCACGAATTCAAATTTTGTTTTTTCTTAGCATTTCTTACCCAAGAGTGCGGTGTATTTCATCCAATAAATTATTTTACCTGGGCGTTATCCTAAGAACCACTTCTCTATAGATTTTATCTGTTTGAGAACCTCAAATACAAATAATTTTATATGATGTACCTATCGTCACTGTTTGTACATATCACGTTTTAAGTGCAATGCAATTATTTTTGAGTAAAAGACATTTTTTTTTATCTTTTTTACCCCTTATTTTAGGCTTTTTCCAGATTATCCGCGATTTTCGTTATCCGCGATACCCGTGCCACCCAATTCCGCGGATAATCGGGAGTGCACTGTATTATTAAAACCCTGCCCCCTCTCCACCCTCACCAAAGAGAAAAAACAAAAATTAAAACGCAGGAACAACTCCAAATCCTCATTTTATACTACTAAACTGTAAAATTGCTCTTTTGCAGTAATAAACTGTAAAATGGCTAATTTTGCAGTTTACTACTGTGCATTTTGCAGTTTTAAACTGGGACCTCCGCTGCCAGTATTATGCTGTTGTTTTTACAGTATTGTATAGCGGATTTTGAGGTAATAAACTGTAAAATTATGGTAATAAACTAAAATTGCTACTTTACAGTAATAAACTGCAAAGTTGCTAGTTTTGCAGTTTATTACTGTAAATTTTACAGTTTTAAACTGGAACCTCTGCTGCCAGTATTATACTGTAAAAACATCGGTTTCGTTTTTGCAGTGCACCATGCACATGAACATTTATAATTTCCCACAATAATACTAAACCCTGCCCCCTCTCCACCCTCACCAAAGAGAAAAAACAAAAAATTAAAACTCGGGAACAACTTCTCCAAATCCTCATCCCGAGGACACAGCGAAAACAAACAGCGATGCGCAACAGGCGCTCACAAGGGAGGCGCAGGAATCGCGCACATGGAGATAACTGGAGACTTCTCCGATCGCCTGCTGCCCCTCCGACAATCGACCCCTCGCCACCGAACGCGTCGCACACCCCTCTGACTTTCCCACCTGGAAGGAGCTTTCCCTGCAATACCGGTAGGAAACTTTTTCTTTTCTTTTGAAGTTGTGTATGCTGGGATTTTCTGAACTTTGAAAATTAAGAAAGTTTTAGGAGATTCTTCTAGAGTTTTTGGAATATCTTTACAAGAAATTCGCTTCAGGAAAATTTTATAATTTGATGTTAACCAAAATAAAAGTTTATAATAGACGTGAGGGACAACATTGTATATAAATGGCTTCGCTAACGTTAACTTGAAAGAAAAAAAAATTTCCTTTATCTTTCCGAAATGTAAAAAATATTTCTTAGATGAATATTCGATAAAAAATAACAAAAAATCACATTAACGCATGCGATATGCATTTTTTAGTATTCTACTTTGATGTCAAAATAGGTGTTAAAAATTAAAAACGTATATAATATGAATGCACGAAAGGAAATAATAATCATAATAATAATCATCATAACAATTAAGGTGTATTTCTGAAGGAGTCATAACTATGACACAAAAGTTAACACATTTTGTTATTTACTTTAAAATCATAAGAATGGCTTTTTAAATTATGAGCGGCTCTTTTTTTTTTTGCTTTGAAAAGTTTAATTGGTACATATTAAAATAGTATGAAATAATAGTTGCTCGTGAGTAAATATTGACATTTCAAGTTGTACCTTAATCAGTGTCTAAAAATTAAGACTATTAAATAACAGAAATAGAACTGTGTACCCCTGCTTACTTCTAATTTCAAGTTATCCATTACATTTATGTTCGTTGACCTAATAGGTTCATTTTTTCACATGTCTTCAGAACATAGAGAAGTATCGAAAGATAAAATACACAACTGGACGGAAAAAGTATAGCGAGTTTGAAAAATCTAAATTTTTTTCGAACGTGAAACCCCCGCCCTCTTCCATCTCCACAAAAACTTTTTTCCCCAATTCAACTAATACTTTTATGTATCAAAATGTTTAATCGGTTTAAATTCACTTGAGTTATTGAGCACAAGTTATTATTTAATTTCGTGTAAAATATAATTAAAGAATGTTCAGGTTAGAAGTTGGAATCCATTTTTTCTCTTCTCAACTAAATGAAATAAAAGTACAATCTCTAATAAGTCGGAGCAGACAAAATGATAAGTCACTGCAACTGAATCGAAAAACATTTTGTTTTTAAACTGCCTCTCATTTGCTTACAGTAGTTACTCTTTTATGCATAAAATCTTCAAGCTGTTGCAATTCTTTTATTATTTCATGGTGCTGTAAACTGCAATTAATGTTCTCTTAAACTTCTTTTCTATATTTAATTTTAAAAAACCAGTTTAACTTACCAATTTGGGTAGCTCTTTTGAAAATATAGAACCTTTTAACTCGCGATACTTTTGGCCAGTAGTGTATTTTAATTATTTTGAAGTCCTTTTTCTGCAACATCTTTTGTGAGGAAACTTAATTTATACTGGAATTAATTATTATTTCAAAAATACTTGAAGATTGCTTTAGCACCTTTGATGTTTTATGTGTATATTTGCTTCATTTTACTTTGTTATATATTGATATAAATACATATTAATGAGCCAGCCGGACTTAACATACTGAACGCCAGATAAGTGGAATTAATATCTTTAAATGCGACCCAAGTTCAAACTGTAACAAAAAAAAATAAATTAAAAAAGACATAAACTAGCAAAACATTAAGAAGACACAGCTTGTATTAAATAGTTAAAAGTTTTGTTGTTGGGTTGCACTGCTTCACTTTTCCAACCGTACCGTAATTATGTGAGAAGTCCGATTTACACAGTACCCAAGGGCCCGTTTATAGGGTAGGCAACCATTCAACAGCACAACACATTCACACAAAGAAAGGACACGGACGGAAGAGATAAAGTAAATCTATGCTCGAGCCGGGATTCGAATCCGGAACCTCCTCATTTGAGTCACTTCTCTGACTACTAGACAAAGCGGCCCGTCTTTTATTTTGTCAATTTATTAAAATGTATAATGTGTGAAAAATCAAGACTGTTATACATTTTTTATAACACACGTAAAAATAGACTTCTTTAAATGTTATACATCACTTAAGGACTCTTTTATTTCATAATTGAGGCAAATTTTACTCTGATTACTTCTTGCTCGTTTAATTTCGCATAAAAAATATAAATTCTGAATCATCAGCGCAAGTTATATCTTTTTCCAGCTTATTGTTACGAACAGGGACGCAGCTTCTGGGGAGGGCCGCATCGGGGTTGAATAAGTTGGCTGCGCTCCGCATTGTCAACCCTACTATATTAAAATGTTATATACCTGATACCTCCCTCCTTCTTCCCTTCCTCCGGAGAAAATTCCTGTTGCTCTGGTGGCGGCGAAAAGTTTGGAGTTTCATCGTCGTACAGTGTCTCTCAACCGTATATTAATAATTATGAAAGCGTATAATTTATATTATATTAAATTTAGGTGACGTGAACACTACATATTATATCACGGTACTTAAACTTAATAGTGCCTATTTTGCTTAATTAGTGTAGGATGAAGAAAAATTACAATAAATGATCCTATACTAAAAATAGCAGATATATATAGTATATATTTAATATGGGCATAATTTGGATGAAATCAAGGAATTTTTAGAAATTAATTATTTCTTATTATAATAATTTTAAAACCGTGGCTGTTTCATTGCTTTGTCAGTTTCGTAGAAAAATGTATAAATAACTAAGCATCTATCAAATTTTTGTGAAAAAAATAGAGATAGAAGAATTTCAAAAAAGTTTATTTATCATTATCAAAATCAACATTTAACTTGAGTATTTCTCATTGGTAAGACTTTTAAAGTTTAAAACCGTAAAATTAACGGTAATAAACTGTAAAATTAGCATTTTTTCAATTTATTACTGTAAAATTTGCATCGTTTTCAGTTTATTACTATAAAATTAGCTGTATTATACTGTAAGAACAGCATTCATTTTTTAAGTGTGAAGAAAATTTTAATGGTAAAAAAAAATCATTAGTGAAGTTCTAATTATATGCTATGCAACAGAAAGTAATTTATTCTTCATTCTTTTCGAAACATTGTTGTTTGCAACACATAAATCGTAGATGGAACAATTTCAACATTTTTCTTTTCATTTTTTCTCCGGTTGAAAGTGCTTGAAAAATATTTTTAAGAAGTAGTTTTAAGGAGCTAAATTTACGAAATCATTTACTGCAAGTATTAGACAGTTTTTTTACACATGCGTGCATTCCAACTTGTTTTTTGTGTAATAAGATGTAACTTTTGTGCAATTGCTGTGCTTAGATTAATTCACTGTAATTAATGACCTAATTAGTATAGTTTTTCACATAAGCTGTTTCAGATTTTCTGTAATCTTCTAATTCATTTTTTACCTTAGTTTTAAATATCTTCTAGAAAAATTAAAGGCAATTACAACTAAAAATAATTGTCTATAGTTTTCTTCTCTGCGGTTGTATAGTTAGAATGATAGAATTAAAAGTATTTTTCCATTTCTGGTTGAAAAAATTGTTTCAAGAATAAGGCGCTTATGAACTTTCTGTTTTTAACAGCAGGAGAGAGAAGTAAAAAAAAGACTTCTAAGACAACACCTTATACTTTCCTTTTATTGATTACAAAACTTCAGTTGTAACTAAAAAAATATCTTTTTTCCCTTTCTGAACTTTCAAAATATTTTAATTACATGTTATCTTGATTTTAAAATGTTTGGAAATTCTTTGCTTCTTGAAATTATAGCAAATAAAAATGCCCGGTATTGCATTATGTTTGACTTATTTTATGCAAAAAGGAAATAGGTGAGTCTTAATTTTTTTTTGTCGAAGTCCGACTTCCACAGTACTCGCATGCCATAGGGACCCGTTTATAGAGTGGGCAACCTTTCACCGCACAACAATACATTCACACAAGGAAAGGACAAGGACAGGAGTTAGAAAGCACATCCATGCCCAAGCCAGGACTCGGACCCGGGACCACATCATCCGTGGCAGACTGCTCTGACCACTAGACAAGGTGGCCGGCGCCTTAAATTGATAATTCATTATTAATCGCAATCTTTGTTGGAAAATGCGCATATTTCAATGTGTTAAATTTTATCTATTTGCATGCTTAAAGGCTTATCTCTTTACTCTATGTATTCAAAATTGAAAGAAAATGGCCTTTTTGAGACAAAAAAATTTGAATATTGAACTTTTTGGATTTTTTCAAGAGTTCAAAACATCACCTATGTGAATTTTAGTGCATCAAGGGACCTCTGCACCAAATTTGATGAAAATCCTACGAAAACTGGAACCAAACAAGTATACATACAAATATACATACATCCATTTTTTATATATAGATAATAATTTCCAAAAGTAATACATTGTTAGATTATTGTTGCGTCATCGTAAAAATACTGAACGCAATGAGTAGTGCTATTGACTTTGCATTAATAAGTCCGAACTTGAACAAATGAAAGTAATTTAATGCGCCGTGCTCTGCCTTAAAATTTACGAGTCGCACCGTACCAACGCGCGGTCTCTCGCTGGTGTTCTAATTTGACATTAGCTGCCAGTTTTTTTTTTTTTTTTTCTCTCTTTACTTCTATCAGAGGATTTATGCCTCCAGTTTGGTTAATTCCTATTCCAGAATGACGAGTGCTAAAAAGCACGAAACTGCAATCCTTGAATGGAGTAACTGAGCTGGCGGTGTATTGCATACTTTAATGATGTAAAAACACTATTTACAACAGCACCTAGAACTACTTACGCTAGCAATTACACGTACGAAAATGTTAACAAAATTCAGTTAAAGATACAGTACACTCCCGATTATCCGCGGAATTGGGTGGCCCGGTTATCGCGGATAACGAAAATCGTGGATAATCCGAAAAAAAAAACATTTGCATTACACTTAAAACGTGATATGTACAAACAGTGATGATAGGTACAGCATAAAAACTATTTGTATTTGAGGTTTTCTAGCATCTAAAAATCTATAAGGAAGTGGTACTTACGATAACGCCCAGGTAAAATAATTTATTGGATGAAGTACATCGTACTCTTGGGTAAGAAATGTTGAAAAAAAACAAAATTCACAAAAAAAAAAAAAAAAAAAAGTTCTCGAGACCCTCGTGGATAATCCACCTAGCGGATAATTCGATCGCGGATAATCGAGATTTTACTATATTTCTGTTTATTTTAACTTTAATTTTACACCGGTACTAAAAATATACCGAAAATTAAAACAATATCACGGATTACGCGAAATCTTTACGCTAATAAATACGCTAGAAAATAAAGTATAAAATAAGAGCTAATAAATATAAAACAAACATCTGATGTATCTGCCTTGCTCTACGCTTTCATATTTGACGTAAAGCAGCCTTAAAGACTCTCAAGAGCATTTGCTATTTTGTGTGAAGCCGCTAGAATGGTCCTAAACTCTTTCAACCATTTCCAGCGATGTTCAAGTTTTGTCGCCAAAAGTCGCCACGTACTGCCAGTTTTTTCGTTAATGTCCATTCACAGCAGAAATATATAAAATCTGTAAAAGTTGTTCCTCTGCCAGCGGTATGTAAGTGCAGGGAAAACAACCTCCCCTTGCCAGTAAAGAAAGCGCGAACGAGGAAATGACTCATTCTTTCCAAGCACTTTTTGGTGATTCCGAGCTCTGTCAACGGTAATTAGAACTTTAAGTAAATGATGAAATATATGTTTGTATTCCAGGAAAAAAGGTAAACTCAACGACAGAGAGAGAGAGAGAGAGAGTAAATAAATTCGTGTACATAAACAAATTTGTGCAGTACAAATATAAAAAAGTGAAAATAAATAAAATAAAGTAAATAAGATAAAATAAATAAATAAAATGAAATAAGAGAGAGAGGGAGAGACGGACGAAGGAGAAATGAAATAAAATTAATTTGCTCTTTGGTTTCAAAATAGTCAGTTATTTTCTATTTAAAGTATTCCTCATTAAAAAAAAAAAATTGTGTAGTTACAAAATGAATTGTGCCGTACGTCTTGAAATTGAGAAATAACTTTTTCTATAACGTTCAATGCAATTGCTCTAATGCGTTACAGAAAATATTTCTTTCTTATGCCGTTTGGAAGCAAATCCTTCATTTACACTTTCATCAATCGAAGCTCCGCTAAGAAAAAATAAACATGGCTTGTGCCGATAGAAACAACACGATACAAGCCTCAAAACAAGTGTCATTTGAATGCAGGAAATGGGATTGAACTTTGAGCTTCGAAAACCGAGTTTAATGCATAAATGCATTAACAACTTCTGGTTTCTTTTCAAAAGAGAACAAACAGATGTTTGGCGGGCATGTAGGTCAAGCTCTATCAACCTACAGACATACTTGCTCATCTTGCCTTTGGGTTTTTGTTGCCGAGGAATAATTTCAAAAGATAAATATTTCTGAGAACTTTATGCATAACAAGTAGCTGAATAAATAAACAATAATTGCACATTTTAATGAGTAACAAATAAAACTGTGGCTTCAGACTGTAGTTAATTTTTTAAACATTTCTAATCTTAAAGCTATTTTATGCAATACATTACAACACTGTTATACTATTAGAGGTTTTTGTGAAAAATGGAAAAAATATTTCACTTATCAGTGAGACTAAAAGAGAAATTGTTTTTCTTGCCATTTGCTATGAAATAAACAAGTTTAAGGGATTAAGGTTAGGGACTTGAAATCATTTCTCTTAATAAAAGTTTATTTATTCATTTTTTTGAGCAGTTGCGTAAGTTCAGTGTCTCGTGGTAACATTTTTGACGTATTAAACAGAAAATTCTCTTTTAAAAATATTCATAAGTAAAATACGGAAGACGGGACTTTTCTTCTGTCTAGAGTACTTTGCTTTTACTGAATTCGTGTTTCTCACCCAGTCTTCTTAGAATGTAAATTCTGATTCTCCGTTTTGTTATTGATTTGTTAATTTAAAGTTTACACTAAATGACTCATATAAGTGCCTTGATGAATTTTCCATTAAAAATTTGTCAAGGCAGTAAAGTTTGAAAATTGTAAGCACTGTGAAGCTAGATAATGGAAATAGGTGCTCAGACCAACAAGTCCCCTCTCTCTGTGTGTGTATGGGGGGGGGGGGGATATGCAGGTAGACGCACACACATTTCCCGATCTTATGAACTTATCTTATATTTTTCATTTTTTTCGCCATTTTATTGAACAGTACATAAAATCTTTACTGTCCTTAAAAGAGCTTTTTTGTATGAAGATAGGTAGAAAACTATACCTGCTTTCGGTTCTTGTATATCATTTACCTGTAAATCTAATATAGCGTAGCTAAATAGGTAGAAAATAAAGGAAGAAAGCAAGAAATTGCGTATGTTCCCCAGAATTCTTTTTCACTTGTTGATTTTAGAGGCGGATATCAAATAAGTTCATATTTTTTAATTCTGATGTTGCTTTCTGCACAATTTCGTTTTCATACTGTTTCAAATTATTTCTTTACCACCGAAGTTTACGTACATTATTATTTTTATCATATTTTCAACACACCGCCATTCGTTATTGAATCCAACAACTAAAAAAAATAATAACAAAGCTTATCCAACTCTCAAGTCTTTGCTTGTTAATTTTTTCTGCAGTCGAGTAAAACATCTGAGACAGTTCTGTACCTCAGAACCAGACTAACGTAAGTCTATTTTCGTAACTTTTCAGCAGAGGGCAAAAACGATTGCCAATTACATGCAAAAGATGGGACTCGTGCTCTTTAAATGCTGCTGAATAATTGTGAAGGAATTTGTCTTATAGAATAACGTTCTTATGGGCGGAAGCGGAATAAGATTCTACGAACAATGAAGCAATAAATTGAAAATCAATTTTCGAACTTACGTCGTTCTGGTTCTGAGGTACAAAGTTTCCGGACTCTACGTAAGTCATTTTTTTCTAAATTTTAACCAAAACACTGGTTCTACACAAAAAAGATATTTTTTAAAAGTAGAAAACCACCCACCGTTCTTCCAATACTACACATCTACTCAACCGACTTAAGGAATTGATATTTTTTCAACGATTTCACAATTTATTCTGAGATTAATTACTGCAGGTAAAATATTAGCCCTCATAAACGCCGAGAAACATCGCTAAAAATAACTCACGAAAATAATTTCTTTGCAAAAGTTCTCAGGATAATTCTAAAAATTCATCAATCAACCCACCTTTGTTAGGGTAATCAACAGGGATCTTGGGGAAACTCATTTACAATGCAGAAGAAAAAAAGTAGCTATGCCCGTCTACTAGAAAAGTCGAGAAGTTGCGTTTAAGCTTATTTAAGCTTGTTCGCTGTCTTGCCGTTCATTACAGCACTACTTAAGTCATTTGTCTAACGTCTAGTAAATCTGTGTTACGTGAAATCGATTGAAGTTACGATATTTTTCAGGCTGCTGTGGGATTCTACTTTAAGCGCATACTTTAAGAGAGATTTAAAATTTGTAGACACATTAAAATTATGAGTATCATTTATGTATCTCTCTCATGCGGCTGAAATTTGAATAGTATTTTAAATAACTTTATTACATCAATGTTAGAATGTTTTATTGGTAGGCACATGAAGTTGTAAAACAATTTTAAATAGCTTGAAAAATATTGAAAAATCATTAGCAGTTAGTCAAAAGCATGTAAATAAATTAAAAATAAATGGCTAGTGAGCATCTTTGTCACCAGAATGCAGGATTACCAGTTGAACAATTTTAATGCTCAGCTTAAAAAAATGTCGGCCAATAGCAATCTGTTAACATGTTGAAAATGACAGTGTTAGGAGTTAGGAGAAAAGTTAAGAAAAGTGTTAGGAGTCCCCAATGAGCATAGGGGTCAAAAGATTCAAAAATGCACGTGATAAATGTTGTACATAGTTATGCGCTGCTAGCAAAGGAACGCCTTAAACATTCATCTTGTTGTCCCTCTGAAGCTGTAAATCTACCCCTAACTATAATGGTTTTTATAATTACATTTAACATATTATAGCTGGCGTAAACCTAACTTGAGGCTAAGAGATCCTAACAGCAGTATTATGACGCTGCAAGATTAGGCTTGATCCAACGAAAGTTATAAAACATTAAAAAAAAAAAAAAATCGGGCGAAAAATCAGAGAGAAAATTGGATAAGTTTTTTTTTTGTACTTTTCCTGGAAAAAGGGACAATTTTGAGATTTGACAAAAGTGTGTGATTGCGGGCGGGGGGCAGTAAAACGAAAGTGTGTGAGTGGAAAGCCGTTTCAAATTTATTGATTTACCAATTTCTCGCTTTATTGGCATTTTGCAAGAAATGTAGGCTTTCTTTTTACGAGTAATCTACAGTATCTGTGGGCAATTTATTATTCTATAAACGAAACCCGGTGCGGCCGGAACGAACAGCCTTCGGATACTGCTCTGCAGGCCATCCCACTGGGTGTGCATCCTCAGGGTCAGACTCTTTGACTTCCTGCAGAACTTTTTGAGGTCATTGCAGTGGCATGACTCACGTTCAAAGAGTCGCACTTAGATGCATTTTTTTCTTTCGATTTTGTTGTCTACGGTATCTGAATCTCAAACGACCTTCACGGCATGTATGACTTTTTGGAGGTGTGAATTAAGTTGCTTTTAAAACATAAAATCACCGCCTACTACTCGTTTAATGTATCTGCTCAGGCCAGGGGCGCACTCGTAAATTTTCTAATATTGGACTGTTTGATTTGGTACTGACGTAGAATGCGAGAATAAGATAGGCTTCCAGAAACAGGTATTTACGCGACAATACACTGCAAAAAATGAACTGTTGTTTTTACAGTATATTACTGGCAGACAAGGTTCCAATTTAAAACTGCAAAATACACAGTAATAAATTGAAAAACTAGCAGTTTCGTACTGCAAAGTTATTGACAGTTTATTACTGCAAAATTAGTCATTTTTACAGTTTATTACTATAAAAATTAACTGTATTATACTATAAAAACAACATTAATTTTTTAGTGTATTATAGAAAATGAATGTAAAATGTCAACAAACTTGTGTGTGTAAGAATGAAGGCTTTCACGGCCGGTGTAAATATTAGTTAAGGATTCCGGCTGTTGTGCCGTGGTCTGAATGGATCCATTCAGACAATCCCGGAATCCTTAACTAATAATAAAACTTGTGTGTGTTACTCTCCCTCAGTACTGCGTAGTGTCTACAAAACTATCAATCGCCATCTGATCACCAGCTCAAAAAAAGCGAAAGGGGGGGGGAGGGCAGATGAACTCTTACCATTACGTAAATCTTTTCCACCAAAATCATGAAGTGGCCTTTATAAACTAATGCATTCACTTTGTAGAACTTATATTAATTTGAGAATTTAAGATTATTGATTATAACAGAGAATATAAATAAGGAGTTTGAGTTAACAAAGTTATCACTATTTTTTCGTAAAAAAAGTCAGGGGTATAAAAGATTTAATAACTTTATTAAATCTTAATAAAGTGGGGTTGACATTTTTTCTAAAGCTGTGTTTTATTGAAACAATGTAAACTTGCACATGCATATAAAAACCATTATTTGCACCCCCTTCCTTTTTTTGCAACTTATGCAGTTTTTTTTTGTCTGCCGCTGTATTATACGTGTAGATATTCTGACATTTTATTCATTTTTTGAAAATCCGATCACCGAAACAAATATTTACGCAATAATCTGCTTGATGATTGATATCGTTTCAGTTTTTAAATACGCTGCAGAAGATTCCATTATGGGGGGAAAAATAGTGAATATATGATAGATAAAGGCGTCAAACATAATAAATATTAGTATTCTAGTAACAATCTTTATGAAATATTTATGAAGGTTGATTTCTGTGATAAAAGTTCAATTTATCAGTTTCCTTGTCTAGACATGAAAGATAGAAATAAACAATATTCGCTAAAAGCTTCTAATGCTTAACTGAGCTGTCTGGATGGGTAAATCTATTATTCAAGCATCGGTGTTTCAATTCCTACCAAAAAAAAAAAAAAATCTACGTAGGCAATATTTTCTAACGCTTCATTAATATTCAGTGCTAATTTGAGTCAAAATAAATAGCATAATTTTTGGGGGAAAAAAGTAAATTAACAAAATAAAATAAATTTCAGAGCTGTTGTTTGCAAAGTAATCAAAAGTTTGAATTTAATTGTTAAAAATTGGAACACCTATTGCTAGTTTTAAACTAACAACAGGTCCTGACTTTCAAAACGGACAGTTAAATCATAGCTGTGTAGAAATGATAACTTTAACTTTCCTTAGTTCTTCTGAGGCGAAGTAATGAAAATTGTACATTTGATAAGGTGTTTCGCGTCTCCCTAGTTTAAAATTTTTTATCCCACCTAACTTTACCACGGCTAAATTTTATTGGGCTGCAAAGAGGCTTATGAGGGATAACTCCACAGTCTTATGACGTAGGAAAATACATAACCGCTGCATAATTGATTGAAGTTTAACACATGGAAATTGACGACCGTAAATACAGCTCAGACTAATAGAACTTAGATGGTATATTTTGTCGAACTTTACTGAAACCACCCTGCACGTTATTGCATGCAGAGTATTGAAATCAACTTAAAAAAAAAAAAAGAAATGAGCATACACAAAGTGACAATAATTACACCCTAAGTGTGCTTAAAATTCATACTGAGCACAACTAATACATTTTCTTAGAACATAAATATCTTCAGATGAGAAATGGAAGTGGATATCGTACATTAAAAAATATACGCGTGGAGATTATACGAATGATAGGAAACGGGACTTGTTATTTTTTGAAATATAGAAGGACTTGTTGGTACTTGGAGTAAGCGATTCCACGGTATACTGAGGAGTGGTATAACCGGCTTATACCTCATATGGTTTACGTTTTTCACTTGGAAATTCTAATCATCGTCTTTTTCTTTGTTAATTCACTAATTTACTATCTGCCCCGCTTAAACAAATACTGTCGGTTCCAAGAAATATTATTCGATTAAGCGGGGTATTTGTTTAAGCGAGGATTTTTAACATTGCGTCTATGGCATTGGTTCCAGGAATTTTTTATTCGTATAAGCGGGGTATTCGTTTATCCGTTACCCGATTAAGCGGGGACCACAGTATTTTTAACCATTAAACCAAGTTCGTTTATTTGTTGTTTTTATTCACGCCACAAAGAAAATTCCAACGTGAGGTTTTGCCCTTGAACGGGAAGTGGAACAATACTTCAACTCACTGCATCTCTTTTGATACGTCTTCACCAATGAAGTGTGCGTAATCCGATCCGATTTTCCTGTTTATTTTCACGCCTTCGAGACACAAAAGTACTGAGGCAATTAAAAGTTTTAACGAACTTGAAACCTTAAACTTGTTCAATGCTCTTGTTTAACTTTGACACTTGTTAACGAGGCGAGGACAGAGCTGGGCTGTATTGACGAATGTATCAAGTTTCCGGAGTGGTGTCAAAGACGAGTTCGCTTCTTCTCATCACCTAACAGCATAATGAGCCAACGTATTCATTCGGCAAGTATATTCTGTTTCATTAACATTTATCTCTTCTCACACATTAATATTAAACATCTTGACATGTCTTCGCCTTACACTGAAAACATGCTTCTTTGCAGTCTCTGCATTTAGCATTTATTCAATTTCGATTTGCGGATATTTTTTTCTTTCTTTATTAATTGGATTCTTTCCTTTAGTTGCTTTAATATTCTACTTAATGACTATTAGTTAATAATTTTCCTTAATTGTTTGGACATTTTTATAGACATTTTAATTCTTTATTCTTACATTATAGGTTTTTTTTAAGTCTTCGGTCTTTTCACCGGTGCCATTAAAATTTTAAATATTATGTACAAGAAAAGTAATAAAAATGTAGAAAAATAAATCATCCCTCACAAAAAATACAAAAAAATTAACTATTAACTAATCCTAAAAAGTCAAAATCGTAAAAAGAAAAAATGATGGAGAAATTGTAATATTAGAAATAGATTTCATTATAATAAATTGGCTGCCAATTACTTTTTACTGAGTAATAGGTAAACGGTGATTGGCCGATTTTATTACTTCTAGTTAGAATTAGAATGTTTTTCTTAGTTGGTATCAGGAAATGTATATTTTCTGCTTTAACATTGAGTTTATAGTGTGTTCTCCCACAAAAAGGTGTACGTTTTTCTAAGCCTGCTGTTAAAAGCGAAATCGTCGTTATCCAGATAATATTTTCTTGTGTAATACGAGATCATTTCAATGAAAATAGGAACAAAATGGTTTTAAACTGTAAACGTAGTTTTAAATATTTTTTGGGCTCACTCATTAACGCCATCGATGTTAATCGATACCATGGTACCATGGTAAGGGATTGTGGCGAAAGGGTGGCGAATAATTCGAAAATTTTTGATCACTTTAAAAAAAAAAAAAAGTTTAGTTGCCATTTGACAAGTGGCAACTGTTGAACTTGTTATATCCTTATTTAAACTTACAGTCGTTTTTAATCAAGCATCAAATTGATTGCAAGACATTGAGTCGTTACCATTAAAAACATCATCATTTGAGTCGTTACCTATTAATTACAACGCAAGCGAGATATTTAAGCAATGAAGCATAATTACTAAATTTTAATACTCTACAATTAGGAGCGAAATTAATCAATTCCATTTAATTGATATCACAGATTCCTTGTCCCCCGCCAGTCTACTGGAAGCTGTAAACAAACCTGGAAATCGAAGCGAACGCGTTTGAAATCGCCTGCCTGTGTTCCTAATTTATTCTCAAGCAGCAGCTCCTATTGAACTCAACTCGTCCTTGCGAAGGAATAAATCCCTCGGGCTAACTCATTAACGAATTTCTGCGCAGTAAATGTTAGTAAACAAAAGCCGGTGAAAAAGCTTCCATCGTACGCGAGAGAGTTAACTATGAAGGAAATGAAAGTTATAGCGTTGCTGAAAAGCAGAGATGAAAGACCATTTTGAGTGAGAGGATCTTATAAAAGTATCCGGCTGTGAAATAATCACCTACAACTGCTGCGGAATCACGTTTGGGAAGTTAAGAGATATTCGCTAAAATGTTACCTGGTTACAGGAAATGTAGGCTTTCTCCCGTGGAGAAAATGTATATTTGAACATTGTGTGGAAGATAAATTTATACTTATGATTTATGTGTCTGGTCTAGGTTTGTGCCTACATTTTAAGCATATAGTTCTCATTTAAGAAAATTAAGTTTCAACACTGCTTTGGAAATAGATATTTAAACTTTTTTTTTCTTGAGTCGCTTTAAAAAAATAAATTTTTTATAAAACGGCTTTGAAATTTTGATCCGCATCTTTTTTGTGTCAACTCTAAAACTCGAATAAGCTAACATGTGGTAGTTTTTCAAAACTACTTTTAAAGAAGCAGATTATCTTTGTCCACATGGAATCCGGCTGTATTAAACTAACCATGTTGTTAACGAATGTAATTTGGAAATTTTGAATTCTGCAGAAAACAAAATTATGATAGCAGCTATTAATGAGTGCAGTGTATGACATAAAGTGGAAGAAGAAGCATTTGTATGTCAAAAATGATGTAAGTAATCGGTGATAAAAACGTAAAATGTTTCCCTGCAATACAAAAATTTCACTTCTATGGTGTGTCTTCTTCGGGAATATGAGTGGTACTTTTACAAAAACATGTAAAATAATTGAAATTTGATACGTAAATATAATTTAAGAAATTTACTGTTTATTTCTAGCTCTTTACGATGAAGAATTGTCAAAAAGCATTTTTGTTTCCCACCTTCATTTTTTGATCCCTTAAACGCATGGGTGTTTCACTATTATTGGGAGATGTTTTTTATGTGACTAAAGTTACACGACAATTTGTCTCCAACTTCTCCGAGAAATCCGGAAAAATGCGAATTTCCAAAAGTGTATATACTAGGGATGCACCGATAAGCAAATTGGCCGATTACCGATTACCGATTAATCGGCGGTTGATAATCGACGATTAATCGGCTGAACCGATTAACGATAAGGATAATTGTTTTTCTGCTACCAATTTTACCATCACTGTTTTTTATCTCTTATTCAATGCCAAGTTTAGAAATAGTAAGTAATTTATTTCTGGGAGAAGATTTTTTTCCATTTTCCTAGTTTTCACAAAATAATTTCAATATTTCATCAAATTTCTTAGAACCAATTTTCATATTTGTGTCAATAATATTATTAACACATTGTTAGTTATGTTAATTGGAAATAAAAATTTATAAAAAAAAGGAGGGGTGGGGGAGTGTGTGGTGAACACTCCAATTTAGGAGTACTTTTAATTCATATATTTTAGTAATCAGTAGCAATTTAATTCAATACTTTCATTCTTTGAAATATAGAGGTTATCTGAAAGCACTGTGCTAAGGAGAAAACTATCGCCACATGAAAAATGTTGCGTCATTGTCTATGTATATTTATTAAAAGTAGGAGAATTCATTAAAAAAAAACTTCATATCAACTGTGAGGATTATTGTTACTTACTGTTAATAAAATTATTCATCGTAGTTTCCTAGTGAATGTCTACTTTAAAGAATAATATCTGAAAAATATTTTTCAGCCGATTAATCGGCCCGATTTTGCCGATTATTAATAATCGGCAAAGTGGCCGATTAATCGGTACTGCCGATTAATCGGTGCATCCCTAGTATATACATTGAATGTCAATATCATAACGGCTAGCAACCTAGAAGTACTTACAAAAATCTATAAATGACAGTAAAGAGCTTAAAAACGTAGTTAAATACACCCACAGGAAAAGTTAAAGTTTACCTTAAAAACTCCGATTTTTCAGACTATCAGCTTTGAGAAATGTTCCATTTTTACGACCGTAATAAATTTCTATTAACTCTTTTGTACATAATGATTAGACTGTTAAAAATGCCAACATACACATGTCATATGCTCATAATCCAAACATGCAAAATAACGTTGATTGGAAAAAAAAAATAAAACGATAATGCTTGAGAATAAAGTAATCACTCAGTAATATTTTTATCAATGTTTCTTTTTTTTTTCACCTGACCATCAAAAACGAATTTCGAATTTCTTGTAGTGTTTTTTTCTTTCAAGAATGAAGCGAACTTTTATTTTTTGGAATTTCAACCATCAGAATAATGAGATAGGAAGTAGTGTAACCAAATAATATAGTAATAATAATGAAAAACATTATGTAACTAGATGAAACTAGGTGTCGTTTTGATGAAATTTTATCTCAGAAGAAATTTGGAAAGAAAGCAGATCAAACTGATTTGAGCCTTTTTTTGAAAGGAAAATGCTTGCCTCGTGTATATTTATTTTGCTATTTCATGTTTTATTCAGTAACGTGAAAATTGAAAAAAGAGAGAAAGAGAGAGAGAGAGAGTAAGAGATAATAACTATTTGAAATGTGACCATGATTGTGACAGCTCAATTCTTTTTCTTTACTATGCCGAGTCGTTTTATAACTTCTGAATTTTCCATCGAGTCGGAGTTGTATATTAGGATTTTGTTTTCTATTTGCTGCTTTATGAGGAAATATGAAGAATATTTATGAGAGGTGGATATCTTATTATAATGATTGAAACGCTAGTAAACCTGGTGTGATTGTTAGGCTTTTTTCCCTTCTTTTATTATCATTTTCAGTTATAATCATCTTCATATTTCTGACGTTAATTCAGAATTTTTTTTGAAAATTACTGATGCCGCGTTTGAAAATATGTTCTACATTTATACATTTCACATCTTAAAAAATCACATGCTATTAATGGTAGGGTTATTTAATTTTTTTGAAAAATAAAGTAAGAAGAAAAAAAGTAAGAAAGAGAAAAAAAAAGCATCATGGGGGGAGAGGGTGTCACGAATTTTAATTAAAGCTCTTGCCACTCCGCAGGTTAAAATAGATTAAGAGATGCTGGTGCAAGCTGTTTTCGGTTGCCTCGTTTTTTTTTTTCTTTTGCGGCTGAATGCTCGGTTTCTTGGTGGGCGGCAGGCTTTCTCGCTCCGTAATTAGCAAATACAAACTGAAAATAAATTTACTCTCATTTTTTATTCATTACTTTTAAATTATTTTTGAAATATATTTAACTGCAAAACAACATAAGAAAAGGAACAATCTTTAATTAAATTTAGCTGTTCTTTATTGTGAAAAAAAAAAAAAACAATCCCGTTACCCATGCCTCTTATATTGAGAGATTCCTATCGAAAAACTGTTGAGTTTTTATTTCGTGTTCTTAACAAGTAATAGTTTGCATTTTTACACGGTATACCGAACGAATAATCAGGAAATAATAGTTTTTGATTCCAAATCTGCGATAAAACTTCCTGTTTGACATTGAAACCCTCCACAGACTACACCGGGCTATCCCAATTTTAGCATTTTAATCTTCATACACAGTTGATTTCTTTCCCCACCATGTCAATCTTGCAGAGCATGTGATTCTCCCCTCACACTGAAAACGTATCGACCGGATATATCTCTCTAGGGCTGCGCATTTGTTTGTAAACGAACGTACAAATTGCCGAGGGACTTCAAACGGCCCTTCAAACATAGAACGCAAGGAAAACAGTTCACTGCCGGATGTATTATACAAATAAGGGACGAAAGAGCAATTTTCCACCAAAACCGACCTGGTTTATATTGGTGAATTAGCGTAAAACACGGTTGTGGTGTTTTCAGTGGTAAACGGAGCATTTGGTTTTGCTTTCACCAACTAAAAGACATTATATTATTGTTATTATCATCTGTTATGGAACTGAGAAATGTTTTCTGCTTTAAGCAAATAGGGAAGACCCGGAAGTTCAGTCACATTTTTATTGATGCTTCGTCAAAATTCCTATAGTGCTGTGCTGCTTTGCGATAAATACACAATGTACGTACTACGGCAAAAAAAAAAAAAAAAAAAAAAAAAAAAACATTACACTGTGACGCGTCATCTTTGCGTTCAGGGAGAGAGATACTGCACTTTGCAGGATTTACGCGGAGACTGGAATAAGAACAAAAACCAACAATGAATAGTACTTGTATTTGAAGTATTATTTACTAATTAAAAACAAAAAGAAATTAAATAATTTTAGTGCAGTGAATTCGTTACTCTTTCATCTCTGATGAGCCAACGTAAATTCCTTGCGTGATTGAAAATAAAATTTCTTTCGGTGGATTCATTCTTTATTTTTTCTCTTTTTTATAACATTTTTTTCATTTCTGGGATCTTTCTCTAAATTTGACATAAGTGCAATCCTATCATGAATACCGACTAAGAGTGCCACCGTTTTTTTTTTTTTTTTTTGACTCATGTGTTTTGCTGATAAAATTGATTTGGGATGAGCTGTTTTGTTTTGATGAATTAGCTTATATTTGTGCGGTGTGTTTGGTACCTGCACTGAAATATCTGCTATACTCGACTGCAACTTAACTTTACCATGAAGAAATAAGCTAAAACCAAACGAAGGAAGTAGTTCCTTAAGCGGTGTTCGAATTTTGGGTGAAATAAGGCGCCAGGCTTCAGAAATTAGATTAGTTTGTAAAATCCTTGGTATATGTAGCATTAATTTATCATAAGGTTTGTAAATTACTAAATGTTTTCAAATTTGTGTGTGGTGTAGAGCGGAGATGTACAAGTACATCCATTTGAATCGAACGTGCCAGCCAATAAGAACTCACAATCAGTTGACGATCTCCTCTAATCCGCCAAGTAGGCAGCTAGGTTTTTCTTCCGCGCGTCGTGACGTCATTGTCAAGAAACCTTGCTGTGTAGTATTAGTACTTGAAATAAATGATCTGGAACATCGGGGCTGTTATAAAAAGAAGAAAAAAGTTGAATGCTAATTCTCTCTTTGCTATTTTATGCAATGTATGTTTCTTATTATGCACTCTAATCTCTTTTTATGCGAAATATGTACTTTTCATCATCATTATTATTATACCCATAACTGTTGCATACGCGTCGTTAAAATACATGGTTAAAGTTTGTTGTCGTTGTTGTAGCATTGCTAATCACTTTTGAAGATATGCGGCTAATTGTCTTTAGAGGTTTGACTAGTTTATTAGCTAACAAGACAATAATAATAATGAAAAATATTTATAATATATAATAAAATATCGGCAATCGAAGCGAAGTTTCTGCCCTAGAGTCACTAAATCCCTTAGTTAAAAATAAGTAACATATAATTCATA
The DNA here is from genome assembly GCA_038373865.1 of Uloborus plumipes. Taxonomy (NCBI): domain Eukaryota; kingdom Metazoa; phylum Arthropoda; class Arachnida; order Araneae; family Uloboridae; genus Uloborus; species Uloborus plumipes. The sequence goes on from JAXGGA010003866.1 coordinate 85,321, forward strand.
AAGTTCATAAGGTACCATAAACACTTTGCAAAATTTGTTAACTTTACAAAGTAACATAAAATTTGAAAAATTATTCATTAGGAATTTCTTTGTACCGTAGTTAAATATTTTTGTAATATAACGTGACATGTAGCATGTTAAGAATGGTGGGTGAAGGGTAGGAGTATGGCGAAATAAGACACCTTCCCAGGTAGCACAAATAACGTTTAAACGTTTTATAAACGTTTTTAAGCGGTTGTTACAACGTTAATAACCATTTTACAACCTTTAAAAAACGAAGTGTGCTACTTGGGTTATGACAGTGGAAGAGGGGATATAAAGCACTGAAAAAACTGTGAAACCATATATGGACAGTACCTAATCTTAAGATTATTTGGTCAATCTCTTTTCTCATTATCTATCACAAATTCTATAAAAAGAAAAAAAAGTTTTCGGATAACGCATTACGTTGAAAGAAAAAAAAAAAAAAAAAAAAAAACTAAGTGAAAAAGGTTTACTGCTTTTATTTTACTCAATTTATAAAAATGTTCCTTGGGGATTGATTGCCGTGTTGGCTTGGCATTTAGAAGCTTTCTAAACAAGATTTCGACTGCTCAGACGATTTTTTCCCCGCTCCCGTTCTCACTTTGTTTTTATCCACATGATGTGTAGGTGCGTTGAGAGATTCTTTAATTTTATCGAAGACCAGGCGGAAAGGCGAAGGGGTCGAACTTCCGGCACGCGTTCCATTCTCCTGTTCTAACTGGGATGAGTTGAAGTGGAAGTCGCTTTGAGAGGTGTTAGAACATGGAGTAACAAACGATTTTACCGCGATTAGCTTCCTTGCGTTTCAACTTCAACTTTTAAAAGAATCTGATGGGAAAATGAGAGTACTGAGCACGAGTGGGAGATTCAAGTTCTAGTTTTAGAGAACATCTAACTGTGTCTTTTTTTTTTTGTGATGAGTGATTATTTGCTACTGAGAAATTGCTGAAATGATTTCGTATCGTAAAAATTGGTAGTGTTTTTGTCGCATTATTAAATTTCTTATGCGTAGAAAATGTATTCCTTGTTACTTTAAAAGAGATGTATATTATTTTGTTGTGAATTTGTGCCTTACTTTTTCTCTAGTTTTTTTTTCTAGTGAATTTTAAAACTGCTCAGTTTTAATATGTTGTTGAGGAACTTCTCTTATAAAATAAAGTACTCCTAGCTCGTTGCGGGGTAAAATTTTACTTATAATGTAGTAATAAATTGAAAATCGCCATTTTTGGACTTAGGTCGTTTTGGTTCTGAAGTGCAGATTTAATGGTTAGCATACAATATGCGAATGGCAACAAAAAAAAATAATCAAACCATTAATTCGAATTTTAAAAATAAAATTTTGACATTTTAATGCACCGAAAGGTATTCTTGAAATTTGGATAACAATTTCGGGAGTAAAAATTAGACTCATAATATAGTAAGTTAACTCTATTTTGTCCTTTGGATTTAAGATTTTTATTTCATGCAAGGGATTGAAATAATTTCAAGATCTGATTTTTATTTACAGCAGATGCTACTTGCCAATGTTCTTCTATTTGGAGCTTGTAATTGACTCTGGTATTAAAAGACCAGACAGAAGACCTTTATTTTATGACATTTCTTTTGGATTATAATACTGGTTGAACTCCTTTGCTATTCATTTTATTCGGGAAAGGGGATTAAAATGTTCCGACTATAAGTAAAAAATAAAATTACTATGTTTGTTTCAGGAAATACGCTAAAATACAGCTTTCTTGATTCGTTAGTTAAAGCTTAAAAGTCTGATCCTTTTCTCTACTCAAACTGATTTACAGCAAGAGGGTATTAAGCCTTTTGATCTTTAAAGAATGTGAAGGTGAAAAGTATTCATCCATGTCAAAAGAAAAGATACCGAAACGCTTTTTGAAAGAGTTTCATTTTATCTGTTTTTAATTGTACTATAACAAACTATTGAAAAAATTGCATTAAAAGAATGTGATGTTAAAAAATATGAAGAGATTGCTTTTAATACGTAAAGTAAAATTTTTCAGCAATTGAAAAACTTTTCGACCCTATGTGTTTTCTTTTCAAATTTAGAATACTTTAAGTGTTTAAATTTTATTTTCATAATATGTAAACATCTGTTCCATTCCAAATAAATTATCCTTGTAGATGTAGAAGAAGAATTTGGTACGGATAGTAAGTTTTAACCCTTCATGACTTCAATTGACTTCAAAATGCATTTTTATACATTTTATTGTTTTTCTTAGTTGATGATGCATCAAATAACATCTGTACAGAATGTAAAATTTTTGACAATCCCCAAGGTTTAGGCCTTAGTGCGGTTACTATACTCAGTTACTTATGAATAGGCGTATCAAGTTTATAAATTTTGCGTCGTCTCCATGGAAACCGTACGAAAGAAAACAGCTCCTCTCTTTTTTTTAGCCTACTTTCCCGTTAAAAATAAAAGAAGGACGAAAAAAGTATTAAAAGTAGCTTAATGCATCGAAAAAATATCGCCAAGTCCAAAAAATATCGCCAAGTTAAAAAAAATATCGCCAAGTCCAAAAAATATCGCCAAGTTAAAAAAATAAAGAGGTAAAATGAATATCGAAAAATTAAAAATTTGAAAGTAGGGTATTGAGATGGGGAATTTGTGTGTCGGTCGGTCTGTCGGTCTGTCGGTCGGTCTGTCGGTCTGTCGGTCGGTCTGTCTGTCTGTCCCCCCCTAATAACTTTTGAATGAACATTCCGATTTGGACAAACTTTTTTTTGTTGGAAAGATCTCGGCGAATACAGCTCATTCCCATATTTGATTTTTTGATTTGAACAATTTTTGGTTCAACTTTGAGCCGTTCAAATAACCGGTCCCGCGATACTAACTTTTTAATGAACAGTCCGATTTGAACAAACTTTTTTTTGTTGGAAAGAACTTTTCAAGGATACTTCATTCCCGTATTTACATTTCCGATTTGAACAATTTTTCATTCAACATTGAACCGCTCAAGCAAGCTGTCACCCCTAATAACTTTTGAGTAAACAGTCCGAAAAAAATGACTGACTGTGCAGACGATTTTTTGTTTATTTATTCATTTGTTTTATTGAATTTATTATTATTATTATTATTATTTTTGGCAGACGATTTTTTTTTGTAACAAAAATGTTTCATTCACTAGGGCATTTTATTCTTAATTTATATTTAACAACTGGCAACGGATTAAAAGTGAAATTCGAGACATTTTATCAACGGACGAGTTTTTTTTTTCTTTTTTTTTCTTTTTTTTTCTTTCTTTGATAAAATGTGTTTTGATGTACTTTGTACTTTTAATTTTTTTTTTGAAAACAATTGAGGAATTTTTCTACGGAAGAACTGTAACAGTTACATTCTTTAAAAGGTGCGACAAAACTTTATTTATTCATTTATTTACTTTTTATGTGTCTATTTCATCTGATGAGAGAGGTATATTTTGCTTTTAAAGGTATGTTTGACATAATTTTTAGTCTTAGATAATCAAAATGATCAGATGCTAGAATGCCGATGTCGATGTACGGGAAAGTAGGCTCGTTTAGTTCTTGACAGAACTTCTTGTTATGCACTGCTGTTGAAGCTGTTGTAAGCTGTTGTATCAAGTTTATAAATTTTGCGTCGTCTCCATGGAAACCGTACGAAAGAAAACAGCTCCTCTCTTTTTTTATGCACTGCTGTTGAAGCTGTTGTATCAAGTTAATAAATTTTGCGTCGTCTCCATGGAAACCGTACGAAGGAAAACAGCTCCTCTCTTTTTTTTTTATGCACTGCTGTTGAAGCTGTTGTATCAAGTTTATAAATTTTGCGTCTTCTCCATGGAAACCGTACGAAAGAAAACAGCTCCTCTCTTTTTTTTATGCACTGCTGTTGAAGCTTTTGTAAGCTGTTGTATCAAGTTTATGAATTTTGCTTCGTCTCCATGGAAACCGTACGAAAGAGAACAGCTCCTCTCTTTTTTTTATGTACTGCTGTTGAAGCATTTCATTTATTTTATGTTTAACGAAGCAGGCTTTCGCTTTTATTTATATCATCATATCTCAGTTATTTCTAATAGTTTTTTAACAAATCTAGTGCTGAATAGTTTGTTTTGAAAGACCTGCCATCATGGGCAACCATTATATAAATACTTCTACAAGTATTTTGTTAACGTTGATTGAATAATAGTTTACGCATAAAGAAAATTCAATCATTTGCATTTAACAATTCTGCGTACCTACTCTTTCTTTTCTGTTTATTTACACTCGCCTTTCTCGCATTCCTGGTTCACTTGACTGTGGTCAGTGAACCATCATCCTTTTGCACTGATGATGGGGCTTCATTTTTAATTGCCCCGAAATAGCTATTTGCTAGAGTTTTCTAACTCTTTTTAAACATTTTATTTGTACTTTTGGACACGTTGTCTTGCATTTTTAACTTCATTAATTGTAAAAAGTTTTCGACTGCTTTTCTTACAAATTTAACAACTGTTGTAAAAGCTAAGTGAGAAAAAAGTCCACAGCGTCGTAACTATCACAACCATAAGAGGAAAAGTGTGGAGAGTGGGAGAGTAATATCTCTTTCATATACCAGCTCTCGTTGCACATTATATAGCCGCTAAGAAAACAGTTTCCGATCGCTGTCCACCAACTGTCGACCTCTCAGCAAAGTACAAGGAATGGTACTTTCATTCCTTGTGGGGCAGGGGTGCCCATCCCCCCCAAGCTCAATGGCGCAAATTCCCCCCAAAAACTTTTCACAACTTCCCTGTGCTTTTTATTTTATTTTTTACCCTTTTTTAAATTATTTTTTATTTTTTAAACTACTATTTATTTATTTTTAATTGTCATTTATTTATTTATTAACTTTATAACTACATATTTTTTATATATTATTACTTTTTTAAAAGCTAGAATTATGCGCAGAATAGAATCGCTTTTTTTCCCCTTTTTTTCCAGACATTCCAATCACACACACACACACACACACAACAAATAAATAAATAAATAAAAAATAATAATAAAAAAATTGAAGAATAATTTAAATGGAAAAATAAATTAATGAATAATTTTTATTTGAAAAAAATCAGTAAGTAATTTAAATTAAAAAATAAATTAATAAATAATTTAAATAAACAAATAAATTAGTTTTAAAAATCTCCCCCCCCCCCAAAAATTTTGATGGCGCAATTTGCACCATAATCCCCCCCGTGGGCACCCCTGCTTGCCGGATTCTAACCATTTAGGATTCATTACACTAAATTAATGTTAGCGGTACTGCTGAGTACCGTCAGGGCATAATGGGTTAAACAAGGAACGCTTGATTAAAATTTAATCTGATAGTTTGATTTAGTTCAAATAAATGCTTGAGGATGACACTTTATCATATTATGTAATGCAACCATAGCAAGCTAATAATATCTTAACGCAATAAATGTAAAAGGGATTATCTGCAGAGCTTTTAATGAACAGCTGGAAGGGATGGAAATAAATAATTGCGATTAATGCGCTACATGAACCAAGTCTTCAATTAGAATGAGTTAAGAAATGGTAAAAGAGTTCGACACATCTGAAGATTTAGACGATCTATTCTAGGTTCTCCGAAGTTTCTTTGGAGGTGGGAAGAGTTTGTTTTCCTTTATTTTCGCTAGATTTGGTTCCCTCTCTCGGTTATTGGTTCGAACTGAACAGATGTTGTGAAGTTCAACACTAGATCCACCCACTTTATCTTACGAAAATTAGCAGAATAGTAAGCTTTTGTGTGAGTGGAAAAAATTTACTTGTCGTGCCAAATTTTAATCATCTGGAAAGGTCGTAGTGTCATCTGGGGAAGTTGACCTTTTAAAAAAAGTAAATTACGATTAATGCGTTAAATGAACCAAGTGTTCAATTAGAATAAATAAGTAAATTAAATTAGAATAAGTAATTACAGTAAACTCTCTATAATCCGCTGGGGTCTCAGAAAAGAAACAAACACAATTAACTGATTTTTTTTCGAAAAAGCACGAATTTAACTTTTGCTTTTTCTTAACATTTCTTATAAAAGAGAGCGGTGTACTTCATCCAATAAATTATTTTACTTATGTGTTATCGTAAGTTCCACTTCTTTATAAGATTTTATAAGCTTGAGAACCTCAAATACAAGTATTTTTTTATGCTGCACCTATCGTCACTGTTTGTACATATTACGTTTTAAGTGTGATGCAATTGTTCTTAAGCAAAAGACATTTTTTTAACTTCTTTACCCCTTAGTTTATGCTTTCTTCGGATTCTCCGAGATTTTCGTTATCCGCGATAGGGGAAGGGAGGGCATAGCGGCCACCCTAAGGAACACCTATTTTTTTCCACCCCTAAACTTTATTGAAACATTTTATAAATCCCTTCAACATTTAGTATGGTTACTTAGGCCTGATTAAAAAATATAAACAACTAGGTTTTTAAATTTATTTGTACATAATTTTTACTTTACCGAAAGCTGTCAAAATGGCCACTTTGCCCCACTAGGTAGGGCAAAGTGGCCACTGCCTAAATAGATTTAGATAGTATGGAAAAAATGAAACGCATTTAGTTTCAGAACTCAGAATAATCGTATTAGGGTTTTAAACGAAAATAGGTATTACTAAAAGTATGCGAAGTTATGAAATCACTGGTATTTACATAAGTCACAAGTAAACTCATCGTCCTCCTCTTCGGCTCCTGTGCAGGCTTCGTGAGCCCATTTGAGGTACCCAGAACATCTAATCCAGCCTTCGTTGTCCTTAGATTTCAAGTAACAATCACCAAAAAAAAAAAAAAAATCAACGTTTCGAATCGAACAATCGAAGTGGCCACTTTGCCCTCTATCGCACCATTTTCGAAAGAACAATATTTCACGTACAACCCGTTGTTGTATCTACTGTTGAGGCAAATGAATTCAAAGCTAGAAACATGGTGTTTTGCACCATTGATGTAAAATTTACTTCACCTAGTCCTACAATAAACTAAAGCGAAACATGTGATGCACTTACCTAACATCAGAGGGTCGAAAAAGTGAAAAATTTGCAATATCTCCGTGAGTTTGCGTCTGAGCGGCACTAAACTATAACACAACAACAACGACTGCCGGGCGAGTAGTTGAGTCTATTGCAGCTAGGCTGCAGTACTATGTAGGGAGGAAAACTTGAAGTGACCACTTAGCCCGCAGTGGCCATTATGCCCACCCTTCCCCTACCTATGCCACCCAATTCCGCGGATAATCTGGACTGTACTGTATATAAGGATGGTAATTATCTATGTTCGAGATGACGATGAACTGTGCTATTCGACTGTGAATGAATTCTTTTTAAATAAATTACCTAACTAGTAGATGTACTTCAGCAGTGTTGGATACTCCTTTTTTATAAGCAACAAAAATAAGGTTCAATTGGTCTTTTTAGATTAACAAAACTCGACTTATTAAAAAAAAAAAAAAACGCATATATTTGACGGTATTTGACCACTGAAAAATATAATGATCGCATTTCCTGGGTTCTTTCTAAATGCGAAACCTTTTGTGACCAGATGTGATTTTAAATGAATTGGGAACATAAATTTATATCTATAAGCAACCATCTAGCAGAACAGAAAAATAATGCCACAATAAATGCCTTTTCATTCACAAAAAGGATCATCCTAAAACTGGTTCAGTGTTGTGATCGCTAAAATATTTATAAAATGATGATGAAGGTTGGGCCAGATCATATTTTTTTTATTCAAAAAAAAAAAAAAAAAAACTTTTTAAAGCAATACTTCATTGCAAATTTTGTTTCTTTCGTTGTGTTTTGGAATTTTAGTTTTTCTTATTTTGCAGGGACATGTTTTTCATGCATCTACAAGTGCGCTCTGAAAATTGTAAACACATCTCAAAAATGTAGTCAAACGCATTTTAACGCTTTGTAGTAATAAAAAAATTTACCTTTGTGGAAAATGTGGACAATTGGAATTAAAAAATTACATTTAAATACTACATTTCAAATTACGTAAGTTTCATTCCCTTCGCTACCTTTTAAGTTAAAGTTAATTTTATTCGTGAATATTGCCTTTTAAATAATGGTTTCTGAAAATAAAGTGCAAATATTCTCACTAAATTTAAAAAATGGAAGAGTTTAGTGAGAATGTTTGCAGAAAAAATCAAAATATTGCTTTAAAGATTTAGCTGAAAAAGTTTTCTCAAGACAAGGACAAAAAGAAGCTTTAGTGTATAGGTAAAAGCTCAAGCATCAAAGAACCTTGAAAGTTAATTAAATGCCTTTGAACTAAGGATCAATTTAAGTGGATAATTAGAAAAGATATTATCTCACATGCTCAAAAGAATTTCTCCCACCCCCTCTCATATTTTTTTGAAACATATTTCCACTAACTATTTTTTTTCTGAAATATGCATTGAAAGCATTCTTATAGAATGTACGCAGTAGAACCCTAATTTTACGTTTTCAGTTGGACCAGTGGTAAAAAACGTACCAAGAGGGAGAACGTAAAATCGGGGGTACTGTTCCCTATATAAACAGATTGTTGTTAACAATCTATGCAAGCACAACAAGCACAAAAGTCAAACCAGATTGTTGCACCAATTTTTTTAGATGCAAATTAATATTTGATCTCAAACCAAGTATCAAAATAATTAAATTATAGTTTATGAAACTAAAAAATAGACTTTTAGAGTTAAGCAAACTTTTATAAAGTCAGTCGTTCTGAGAAATTTTTAAAAGATAAAAGTCACTTTCTTTACAAATATAAAAGTAATATACTTAATACTATCATTAACACTAAAGGTTGACCTACATTTTCATGATGCTCTAACTGATTTTAATCTGATTTTCAAACTTATTGAATATTCGCTAAGCTTACATGCACTTACAATACATCAACATGTAATATACACTGGCGGGAAAAAAAAATCCCAACACCAAGAAAAAGTTACTGTAGAGTAATAAAATTTGGGTAATGCAATTGTCTAGTTAACATGTTTAATTGATTAAATGTATTAGATCACTAGACAATTTAAGCTCAAGAAAATGCTGTGCAAATGTGAAATTATGTTAATTAAACAGAGGGTGCAACCTCCAGAATTTTGAAGGAAAGTATGCAAGCGTGCGGTTTGGGGTCAAAATGTCGCGGCCGAAATGTCGCGGGCCAAAATGTCGCGGCCAAAATGTCGCCGAGCCAAAATGTCGCGGGCTAAAATGTCGCGGGCAAAAATGTCGCCGGTCCAAAATGTCGCCGAGCCAAAATGTCGCGGGCTAAAATGTCGCGGGCCAAAATGTCGCCGGTCCAAAATGTCGCCGAGCCAAAATGTCGCGGGCTAAAATGTCGCGGGCAAAAATGTCGCCGGTCCAAAATGTCGCCGAGCCAAAATGTCGCGGGCTAAAATGTCGCGGGCCAAAATGTCGCCGGTCCAAAATGTCGCCGAGCCAAAATGTCGCGGGCTAAAATGTCGCGGGCCAGAATGTCGCCGGTCCAAAATGCCGCCTGCCCAAAATGTCGCGGGCCAAAATGTCGCGTGGTCAAAATGTCGCCGGTCAAAAATGTCGCCGATCAAAAATGTCGCCGGTCAAAAATGTCGCCGGGCCAAAATGTCGCCGGTCGAAAATGTCGCCGGGTCAAAATGTCGCCGGGCCAAAATGTCGCCGGTCTAAAATGTCGCCGGTCCAAAATGTCGCCGGTCCAGAATGTCGCCGGTCAAAAATGTCGCCGGTCCAGAATGTCACCGGTCAAAAATGTCGCCGGTCCAAAATATATCCGTTCCAAAATGACGTAAGTGTATAGTACAGATTGAATGTTTCCAGTAATTCACAAATTCAATGCAGCTTAATTATGTAGCTCAATTTTACTAATAAGCTTGTCACGATATGATAAATGCACCTGTTTAGTAACTTTTTTTAAACGTAGCAGCTTAGAAAATTAGCTTAAGTTATTAACAAAAATGTAACTAAATTGATTTCTTCTAAAGCTTAAATTATTTCAGTACCAAAATAATGCCGTAGTTTTTTCAGGGCTGTACTTAGGGCCCAGGGACGCTAAATTTCTTCCTTTTTTAATACGCTTTTACTAGTTTCACAAGTAGGTTTTTTTGTTTGTTCGTTTGTATGTATGTAACTCTGAGTCAAAAATAAAATTCACGTTCTTTACAAACGTATAAAAGTAATATATTTAATACCATTATTATTACTAAAGGCTAAACTATATTGCATGTTGATGTATAATAAGTGCATTTGACATTAGTTCTGAGTTGGGCATCGATCGTCCACAAAATGCATATTATAAGTGCATGTAAACTTAGCGGATATTCAACAGTTTTCAAAATCTTCTTTTGAATTTGATTTACTCTAAAAGCGTATTTTTTAGTTTTTTAAAACTATATTTAGGATTATTTCTTTTTTTTTCACACAAAGAAATTAAACAAATAAATTTGCTGTAAAGGCATTTTTTTTTTTTTTTTTGCAAAAACGGAATACCGTTTAATCACTGCGTAGCCGGCAATTTTCTTATAGAACATTTTCTTTAAGAGTTGTTTGGGGACGTTTGAAATCAAATTAGTTCATGGAATTATTGCTTTCTTTGTAACAACTGAGTGGTGGAAGGGGAGGTGAAATGTCAAGAGAAAAAATGGTATTATATTCAACTCCACATTTAAATACTGATTGTAACGAAGGTACAGAACCATGTCTGAGCTGATTAACGCCAGAAATGAATAAGCATCTCTCCCTTTAAGATCATTCTACAAACAAAATTTTGTCTGAATACTTGCATTACTTCTTGATATACATCACTCACAAATAATGAAAAATAAAAAGTTCAATAGCTCTGCTTCCTCGATGATGCGGCGTATCTT